>JAJMJM010000011.1:0-257304 GCA_030563565.1 Saturnispora sekii
GTTATCACCTTCGGTTTTGATCCGGATAACCCCGGTTCGAATCCGGGTACGACCTCACTATTAGCCTGGTTAGCTCAATCGGTAGAGCGTTTGACTCTTAATCAAAAGGCTGCGGGTTCAAGCCCCGCATCGGGCTATTTTTTTAAATGGCATTTTAACACATGCTGAGATAAACTGTAGGCCTGTATAATTAAGAAATGTCCACTCGAAGATCTGGGAGGTTTAAGAGAAATTCCTAAAAAAAGGGGATTGTAATACATTTGTTTTGACGAAGATTTTCACTCCCTTTCTCGACTCAATGGTAATGTGGGCTTTCTTTATTCGAACCAACGATACTATCCCGAAGAAACTTTCTCATCCACTAGAATTGCCAGGGGCAGACCATTTATATGAAAATTCTACTTTGCCGCTGAAACAATTGTTTGTGCGTATGTTTGAAATGAAAAATGATAAGTCTATCCCTTTATATCTATATTCTTTGGATTAAAATCATTCACGCTTCCTCTCAAGTCATAAGATTTCTGATGATGTCATTTGGAAGCTGGTGAATGTTACTCCGTGGCTCTAGGGTTATCAAATAAGTCTATAAGGCGTTGTTAAAAAATACCACACATCAGACTGGGTGGCCAAGCTGGTTAAGGCGTGCGACTGTTAATCGCAAGATCGTGAGTTCAATCCTCACCCTGGTCGTTTTTTAAAAGTTTTTGTTCCTATTTTTTTTTACTAAATGGACAAAGCTTGATTCACGAATAGGTTGCTAATTCCAATTGTAAAATAGACGGATAATATCAAACTCGCCTAGCCATATTCATTCGCTGATAATAATTTTTTATAATACATATACCCTAAAATCGTTGTAATTTAAATCACATCTTCTAAAATATCATCAGCTAATCCCAATTCCCCCTGCATGTTTGTTGGTGGGACCACCGGAGTGAATTGTAACCCAATGAAAATCCACCCAATCACAAACACCAATAACCCCAAAACTATCCTCAATAAACTACCATGAAAGTTCAAAATTGCTAACATCAAATAGATTGACCCTCTACCTAAGAATGAAAAGAAGGAAGAGCAATATGTGAACAACTTTGGGGGGATTTGGAACTCCAAGTAGATAATTAATGCGGAAATTAACATGACATAAATACCTTGAAAGAAATAATCCCAACCAGTTATTAACTCTGTGAACCCACAAAGAAACATTAACAAACCGACAGCAATGTTAATGATACGAAAGACGTAAGCCATTAATGGAGAAGGCTTAGAAGTGGATTCAAAATCAATGGTATCCATGAATAGATTAAATTAAATAAGGAAAGACTAAAGGTTGGGGAAATTTTATCCACTAATTTTGAAAAACAAAACTAAACTTAACTTAAACAAACCAAAAATAATTATAATTATGAATAAATTACTCTACCCATTAATTAAATTTTCCTATTGAACACCTTGGACCTTTTTACTCGTTTTGCTTTTCACCGGCTTGGCTGGCTTGGGTCTCCTCTTGGCTGATTTCAGACATATCACTTGTCCACAAAGTCAAGTTATCTCTAAGGAGTTGCATAATGAGGGTGGAATCCTTATAAGATTCTTCTGACAAGGTATCCAATTCGGCAATGGCGTCATCGAAAGCTTGCTTCGCCAAATGACATGCCTTATCAGGTGAGTTCAAGATTTCGTAGTAGAAGACGGAGAAGTTCAATGCCAAACCTAATCTAATTGGGTGAGTTGGAGGTAATTCAGTGACAGCAACTTCGGAAGCGGCCTGATAAGCTTGCAAGGAAGCATCTGCAGCATCCTTTCTCTTTTCAGCAACGGCAAATTCGGCCAAATATCTATGGTAATCACCCTTCATCTTATAGTAAAACACCTTAGATTCACCGGATTGAGCGGTTGGGATCAAATGTTGGTTCAAAACGTTCAAGATATCATCACAGATGTTGGACAACTCCAATTCGATCTTGGATCTGTAATCCCTTATGAGTTTAGCCTGAGTTTCGTTACCCTTTTGTTCCTCCTTTTGTTCGATTGAGGAAACAATTCTCCACGAGGCTCTTCTGGCACCGATAACATTCTTGTATGCCACTGATAAGAGGTTTCTTTCTTCAACGGACAATTCTTGACCGGATGAGGCGACTGCCTTCATGTTTTCCACCATTTCCTCATATCTTTCGGCTTGTTCGGCCAATTTGGCCAAGTAAACAGAATCTTCACGTGAAACGGACATTCTAAATTATGTTAGTAACGATTCCACAGGGGTAAAATCAAAATTTCCGCATCAGGTTTTGTATCGTTTGATCCTCCCACTTACGTAATGGTTACGCAGCCCGCACACATTATGCGCGACCTCAACATAAACATTACGTAAGTCCATGCCACAAGGGGGGGCCCCGATGCCCAATAAACTATTCTTGTCTAGACCAATTACAGGACAAACAACCCACTGCTTCCGGGATTGCCCTTATCAACACATTGTAGAGTGCTGCAATCGGTCATTCCATTCTTACTGTGGTCTCAAATTAATTGCCGCCGATCAAGCCTCCATTGCTTCGCATCAGTCCCTTCATCACCCCCCTAGTGGTATCCCCTTAGAGGCTATGTTACAAAGATACCGTAAAACATTCCACCACTGGATGTCAATTCCCTCTTAATTTCATCCCTTGTCATGACTGATCCCAGATCTATTTATGATCCACCTTCTCTGGTCCACCCTGGATCCAGTCACTTGGAAAAAGCCATCAACAAGCTGTCAAACCCTCAATACCATCAAATCGATACCAATACCTTACGCTGTAAGTTCAATACGTACATTTCAAATTTGGGTCTTAGTTCAAAGATGTTGATGTCGTCGGTGGCGGTTTTCATTTTTTATCCCCCCCCCCCAAATTCAAATTGCTGTCATTCTCCAAATCGGGCAATGCTCATGCGCTCAGAATAAAATTTTGAAATACTTTTTTAAAAATTAAACCGCTAACGCTTACAAAGAGTCTAGATGTCCATGGAGTCGTTTTGTGCAAGTACCTTACATGTATCGACAATAATACCAAAACGAGGATCCTGGACCAATTGGGATAAGGTGTTGACAGCTTCACCAAGGGGTCCACCCAATTGGAAGTCGGAGTGGACCCAAGAAACCTTTGCGGTTTCCAATCCACCGGTTAATCTAATGAGTCTGTTCTTGACATTGTCAAGAACAACGGTGGTGTTTTCTCTCGAGACAGGCATCTTCAGGGCACCGGATAACATGGTCTTCAACTTCAAGGAGGAGATGTTTAATTGAGGTAATGGGATTTCCATACCTGGAAGGGTTGGGGTTTCGGCATCGTAACCTTGTTGACCCGTTGATGATTTCGCCTGGAGGACGGTCTTCAATGGGAGGAATCTTGCAGCTAAGATTGGCTTGGTCTTGAAAAGATGCTTGTTGACAGCTTCCTGAATACCCAATCTATCAGCAGCCATGTCCTTCTTGATTTGGCCCAGTTGGGCTGCAATATCTCCATTGACATCCAATGGAAAGTTTTCCGAAAGATATGTTGCCTTGAATGGGTAAACAGATTGGTTCTTTTCAACGATACTCATCACCCTTCTGGCGGATTTCAATCTCAACTGCTCAACCACCGACACATCTCTGATAAAGACGGAATGCTTTGGATTGAAGTCCTCCTTCAGGTTCTTACCGGAGTAGGCATCCAGTGATTCCAATGTCACAATACCCACGTCTTCCATATTTAATGGACACATCTTAATGTCAATTGTGTACACCTCGCCGGTCTTGACCACAAAGTCGTCTGTTGGCATGGAATTATCCACATTGATACGACCCTTAGCTGTGTCAACAATTACCACCTCCTTTGAAGTGGTTTCTTGACCTCTATTCAATAATGACTTTTCCTGATCTGCTTCCGACCAAACAACACCCTTGAAATCTCTTTCTGCAACAACACCCTCAGCCTGACCTGCCAAAAACCTCCTTATTCTTCTCACCTTGGAGGTTGGGACAACAACACAATTGAATGCTTCGGCAATAGAGTTAACAACGTTTCTGATCATTGTACCGCTCACCTTTTGCTGGCCCTGCGAGATGCTTTGGGGAATCTTCTCAGGAGAAAGAGCACATCCCAAGAGGGCAACAATTGATTCGGTTGCCAAATATGACGCACAAATCGCATCCGCTTGAACACCCAATAATGGTGCAGGTGGCACACCATTCACAAATGGCGGATAAATCACAATTGTATGGGAAACATTGGCTGTGTAACCATCAATATGACACCCCAAATTCACAGTCACCAAATCACCTGCTTGGAAGCTCAAGTTGGTTTCATCATCTAATTCTGGTGAATACCCCATAACTATATCATTGACATCGATTGTCACTGGTTGAGCAATTCCTCTTTCACCGTATTTCTTAAAGTTCTTATTAATCAGACTCTTCATAAAGGAGTCTCCCAATAAACACAACTCAGCAGCCGTGTATGGTTCATGTTGGCCTAAATGGTACGAATCATTGATTAAAGAAATGATGTATTGAAGACATGTTTGTGCTACTTCACCTGCAAAATTGTACTTACTCACGACTTCCGAGCTTAGCACGTTCTTCTGCTTAAGAAGAACATCCGTATCCTTTGGTGAAATCTGTAGTGCCATTGAAAAGGTGCAAATTTGGATCAAAATGGTATAAAATTTTTCACTTTTTTTTAAAAAATTTCATTTTGATGAGGAAATTTCCCGATGGGGTAATATGCTCAGCACAGGCTTTTAATCTTTTGCTCATGACACGGTGAGCTATGAAAAGATGGAAGGTGAATTGTGATCATAAAAAAGTCTCATAATCAATTGACTTCGGATATGGACTCCCCTCGGGCTTCGCTACTTGGCTATTGCTCTGCCTCTTGGTTAAGTGCTATATACATGGATTCCATCAAGTTTGAACTTCTTTATCTAATCTCAACGAATTGAACAACCTTCAAATTCCTCTTTAACCGTACAAGAATTACCAGATCCACCAATAAGTAGATGTTCCACTCCATCTTCATCAATCCAAACAACCTTACCCTCTTTATTGGCCTTCAACCCGGTAACTATTGAATCCCACTGTTTGCCCTTGACTCTTTTCTTGTCTACAATATCGTGACAACCTTGGAAATGGAGCTCTTTACCAACACTGACATCCAGCGGAGGATTTATCGTGGCAACATACCACTTTTTACCTTCACCTTCATCACCCTCAATCTTTTCCGAACATAGCAGCATACCTTGGGATAATACCCCCCTCATTTTACTTGGCTTTAAATTACACACAACAACAACGTTGGAATTTAATAGACTCTCCATTGGAACCAACCCAACTAAACCGGAGCACACCTGTAATGGGGACTCCAATCCAACGTTTATTTGAGAGACGTACAGTTTCGAGGCATCAGGATGGGCCTTCACTTCTTCAATGTGTCCAACCTTTAAATGAAGTATGTTGGGAGTTATTGAGGATTGCCATCTACAGTTTGGACGCCTTAAAGTGGGGATGATGGCAGATCTAAACATCAAGCAAGGTGGATGTCGAAAAGTTTGAAAATTACTCAGCATTACAAAAGCATATAAAACCAAACCAAAACTCAAGAAATCATAAAGGCATGATATTTGGAAGAGGGCCTAGAGGAGTGATACCGTTGGGATTAATGGCAGGATGGCTTTTGGTGTAGTGAAACTTGATATGTTCAAAGTTTGTGGTGGACTTGAAGGCATCATGATTCCAATACAAGTTGCGCAAATACTGATGGATATGAGGGTAATCGTGTCTGATCATTCTGATATTGCACTTGAAATGCTGGTGATACACAGGATCAAATCTCACTAACGTTGTGTACAATCTGATATCAGCTTCAGTCAACGTGTTTCCACTCAAATACGTCTCACCCTTCAAATGCAAATCCTTCAAAATCCCCTCCAATCTGTCCAAACTAGAAAAGACCGCTTGAACCTCCCTTTCATAGGGTTCCTGTTTTGTTGCAAACCCTGCCTTGTAAACCCCATTGTTGATTGTTGGGTAGATCCATTCGTGTAAACCCTCAATCTCCTTTTGCAATTTTGAAGGATAAATGTCCACATCGGCGTATTCCTTGGGTAACATGTCATTAAAAGCTGTGTTCAGGATCCTGATGATCTCGCTCGACTCGTTGTTCACAATTGTCCCCAATTTCTTATCCCACAAAACAGGAACCGTGAACCTACCAGTGTAGTTGGGTTCCGCCTTAAAATATAATTCCGACAATCTCTTGAATCCATACAATGGATCTTCATCAACCCCGTCGGGCTTATCTCCTTCAGTTGCAAATCTCCACCCGTCCTGATCCATATGCCAATGGACAACAGAAAAAGAGATAACTCCGGTCAATCCCTTCATCACCCTTGTGATGAGTGTTCTGTGGGCCCATGGACAGGCATACGAGACGTAGAGATGGTAACGTCCTTTTTCCGGAAGAAAAGGCCCATTCTTGGAAATCGTGTTTCTGAATGATGACTCCTTCCTCTTGAACTCCCCCGATTCATTGGCAAACTTTTGAGTGTTAAACGTAGGCTTTTGGATACTCATTGATCTTGATGAAGAAGAAGAGGGAGAGGCAGGAGGGGGCGGTGGGGAGGGAGATCCGGAGTTTTTATATATACATCTTACGTAACACTGACTAAAATCTTAGTAATTGCTTACTGAGCAGACTTTTGCTCATCAATCAATCTCAAATTGAGAGACCATTTCTAATTGAGTTTTCAATCTTTCCTGTAACTTAGTGAAGACAGACAAACTGGCCTGAATTGAGTCCACCTTTTGAACCAGCTGCGCATTCAATTTGGATTGTCTGTCGATGATCGATCCAATACCCACTGACACATCCTTTGCTGGATAATTTAGGACCTTGCGCACCTCCTTTGATATTCTCAAACTGTTCTTATGAATGTAATCATCCTCATCCAAACTGGAATGGATTCTCCTAATGATATTTTTGTGAACAGTCTTGGGTGATTCCTTAATGACGTAATAGATTGGGTAACCGATCACAACCGCGAGGGCGGTATAATGGACAACAGAGGGCAATTTTATTAGAACACCAACACCAGAAACTAAGGTTAAAATCTTGGGTGACCAAAGAATCACCATTGAAGTTAAGGAGCTCTTCAACGTCGATGAAAAGTTGTGGAAACCAAAATTCCCACTGAAGGTAAAGATTGCCTGAACATTGCTGAAAATGTTCTTGAAGGAATCAAAATCAAAGATATCCACCAATTCAAATTGGACGCTGATCTTCGTCTTCAATTGGTGATCTTTTTTATGGGAATACATGATCTCAGGCTTGAATTTTTTCGCAACTTTGGTGTCAAGGAAAGGTTCTCCCAAAGTCCTAATCTTATCGATCTTTTCACAGGTTTGAACTCTTGCATAATCTTCTGATTTCGTTATACTTTCCAATATACCGTTTATTATGATGTATTTTGTATTTTGAATAAACTGGTCGATGTTGAAAATCGTCACCCCATGGACACCGTTTGAATCCTTTTCAAATTCGGTCAATTCGGTCAAGATGTTGGATCTTGTTGTTTCATAAACGTCATTTGTGCAATCGTCGATCACCTTCATTATTTTTTCGTTAACTTTGATTGATGTTTTGACTGCCTCTTCATATTTTGGTTTCATTGCCTCTAATTCTTCCTCATATTGGACCCTGTTGGTGGCATAATGGTCCTGATTCAATTTAATCAACTGGATCAAATCTCGGTAAACCTTACAAAGGTAATTTTTGGCGGGAAGCAACTTTGAGATTGATCTTTTGTCCAAGATGAAGTTTCTCAGGGAGGCCTCCAAATGGTCAAAATCAGGATCCGTGAAGGTGTCTGGATTATCATCATCCTCACCATCTGGGCCATCTCCACCATCGGAGTCATCTGGGTTATCACTATCGTCTGGTAAAACATTTGTTGATGAGATAAAATGGACAAAATTTTGAGAATCTTTGTGTGTCTCCGGTATTAAGTCTCCGATCTGTTGTAGGATTCTTTCCTTACATTTTTCCTTATTCTTTATACCGTCGAATTTGTTCACCACAATAAAACTGAATTTTTTATCCTTATTGACATCATTGATAAATTCTCTGCTAGATAGGGTGAAGTGATTTTCTGCATTGATCACAAACACCACTAAATCAATTTCCTCTTGAGTGGAGAACAATTGCATTGTTTGGAAGGAGTCCAAATTTAACCCTGGCGCATCAATCAATATGATATCCAAAATCCCATTCTTTAATAGACTTCTTTCAGGAGGTCTATTGTCCTTAACGTATACTTTCAATAGAGAATATCTATCATTTTCATAAACCAAATCCTCCAACGATTCCAATGGGTATTTTTTAAAAGTTGTGTCATCTTTAGCGTTGTATTGAAATCCGATGGGTATGGCGTGGACCTCTTCCACTCCTCTATTTTGTTCATCACTTATCAATTCACAAAACACTTGTGTGCAAGGTTGTTGATCTGTTGGTAGGACGTTTCTCCGCAAGATGGAGTTACAGAAGCTCGATTTACCCGAATTGAGATCACCTGTGACTAAGACCTTCGACGTTGTCTCGTCGATTCTGTCTTTTAAGGAGTTTAAATGGTGAACAACTTCAGAAAACTTCTCATTGAGCAGTTTTGACAATGTGGCCTCATCCACCTCGGAACTGAAAGGTGTGGCCAATGTCAATAATTCAAATATTCCGCCATGGGCCTCATCTGGGTTCAGCTTTGTTATTGCTTTCTGAGACGTCTTGGAAAGCAACTTCTCGTTAAATTTAGGTAGCAGTTCTTGGGGATAATGGATTGCTTGGGATTCGTTCTGATTTATCATCTGATCGATAATTTGAATTGCTGAAAAGATAGATCGGTCCAACATCGTCCTATTGCGGTTGTACTTCAACTGGTTGATTTGTGCCATCATTGGATCGTTCGATGGCGTTATTTCGTGTTGTCTCTGTTCCCCGCCGGAGCCTTCCACCAGCGTCGTTCCTTCTAACGTGGAGTCCCCCGGCGTGTAGAAGACTGTGTTTGGTTTTGAGCCTTCACCGTATTCGTTCAACGTGGTTGAATCGTCATCCATTTCAAGAATAACCCCATATAGAGGGATGGAAAGATTTTCTGCTCCAGTCTTTATCCTATAATTGCGTTTATACGATGTCATTTAGAAAGCGTGGGGAGGTATTGACTCCGGGAGGTTTGAGAAGACCCACAGTACCAGCTGGAAGATCACCTCTACAAAAAACGGGCTTACAACCACCTGCGAAACCCATGGAAACGGCTAAAAAGTCGCTGCCACCAATTGTCAAACCATCGTTGCAGTTCACGAATGAGATGTGTATTTCTACAGGTACGGGAGATTTGGACAGAGTTTTGATGCATAACGGAATGCCACTTGGATCGCTTTTACTTGTTGAGGAGGACGGAACAACCGATTTTACAAGTCGATTGGTGAAGAACTATTTGAGTGAATCCGTTGTTCAAAACAGGCTAGAGGGCCAATCTCAGTGGACACATGCCGTAGTGATTGGGATGTCTCCACAGTGGTGTCAAGAATTACCTGGACTTTATTTGGGGTCGTCGAAGGATCGTAAGAAGCAGCTGGTGAAGGATCAAGAGGGGAAACTTTCCGTGAGCAATGTGAATGCCGTGAGCGATATGAAGATTGCTTGGAGATACGGTTTACAAAAGAGAGAGTCTACAAGCAGCATCAACAACGATGGATCAAGTACAAACTCGACGTTCAACCATCAATTTGACATCACCGCAAGTCTGCGACCTTTACCGACTCCCGGAGACCTGACCCACGTGCCACTAGAGATTGGTTTTGCCAAAATACTCAAGGAGGTGGAGCGGATAATTTCTAAGTTTCCAGATAGGATCATCAGGGTGGCATTGCCATACTTCTTGAATCCAATGGTTTATCCGGAGGAAATGCTCGAGGAGAGCCAAATTTTCAAGTTTATCTTTGGTTTGAGGAGACTCGTGAAGAGTCACGGCGAGAAGGTTGTCTTTTTGATGACTTTGAATGTGATGCTTTATCCAAGAGACACACCAATGGTGCAAAGTTTGGAGGATCTCTGTGACGGAGTGATTGAGTTGAAACCCTTCCCACAGGAGTTGAACCAGCTTTTGGAAAGAACTTACAAGAGAGAACCGGCTAAGATCCACCAGGGATACTTGAATGTCTACAGGTTACCGATTCTGAGCGATCTGGGGCTGATGGAGGTGAGAGAAATGGAGTTTTCGTTCAAAAACGGTAGGCGTAATTTCCAAGTGGAACAATGGACCATTCCTGTGGAGACGGAGCAGGATGGCGATAATTTAGAGTTCTAGTCATTTTGGCCAATCTGTTAGCCAATTCGTTGGTGAATATGGGATACTAATTTATAAACTTTTACACTTTGACAGAGGACGAATCGATCATCTGCCAAGTAAGAAGCATATTGAGCTGTTCATGTATTATTGTAGACAAAAAAATGACACTTTGAAATGGTATTTCAACTATTTTAGATACCTGTGAGGCCTCTTCAACGTGAAGAACATTTCCATCGGTTTTGATTGCTTTAAATCACAAAGGAACAGGTGGGATTCTAGCTCAGCTAACTCTGCAAGCATTTCTTTCTACACAAGGCTGTGGATGTAGTTTGAAAAGGAAATCGCACCATCATTCATTGTATAAAATAACAACAATTTACACACCTTAGGAACCAATTCACTATTTAAGAAACCCACATTAATACCTCTATACATGATTTTGAACTGAAATCTCCTCTCCATAACTCTTTAAACCAAATTCTTCTTAATAACACCCAATAATTATCTGTAGCAGAGCATATTGTGTGAAACGACACAATCGGTTATACACCTTTAATTCCCCTGAGGGAGGATCCAACTCGAGAAAGAATGACTACAACAGCTATCTATAAATAGCTCTCCACAGAATTTAACCAGATCAACCATTGACCGTCACCTAACATCATCGCCACTCATTAATCATGACATCATTCGTTCATTTGATTTGATCTTTTGTTTAACCTATTGAATTCAGGCTACGCAAGTCTATTTGCTGTTAAATAATCATCTACAATTTACCTGATTGCCTCTCCTTTGTTTGAAGTTAAGACAGATATAATAATCTACTTGCAAACTTAGACCCTTCTTATCTTCATTTGTTTATTAGACTTCAAGTCTTTTAATAAATTTATAACCTACCTAACCTAAATCCATTTCCAATAAATATATAATCAACCACTCGTGATTCATAAGCTTTCACTTTCTCTTTGGACGAGATCGAATCTTTCCTCATTGGAAAGGGTGTTGGAGCCTCTCCGCTTCACAAGAGAGGGATCGACAGCTCCGCTGTTCACAAGATCATTCAGTTCTTCTCCAGGCCTCCCCCAATTGCCCTTACCAAATCCACCCTTCTTGGAGCTGCGTGGGTCCACCCCTGCAAACCCGTGCTTTGAGAAGTACTTTGGGTCTTCGGTTGTCTTGTTGTATTTCTGTGTGTGTGCCATTGTAACTGTAATTTCTGATGAAGAAAGGGATTGCGTTAAGAGCCCAGAAGAGTGTGGGCGATGGCGTGCCTTTTATACTCGTTTATCGTGTGACGTGACGTGATAAGCGCCTCGCTTACGTAATCTTTCCAGAATCTTCCTCCTTTCACTACAGTATTACCAGAGCATGGGTGTGTATGATCCCAGCAAGGACACAGACAGCAGCGGTAGCACCAACAACAAAGGAGACGTGCGCATCAACTCCAACCCGCTTTACTCCACGATTTCCAAGGCAAATGACCTCACCATTGACGGCGTGAGGTCTCTGTTTGGCGCTAACGAGATACTCGGGAGAGTGACTGGCGCGTTGACCGCCATCACGGACAAGCCTGTTAGAAGGGCACCTAACGAGATTGTGACCGACACCCTACCTCCACCAGAGGTTTTTGAAGAATGTCAGCAAAAGAAAGGGCTTGCAGTGTGGGACCAAAGAGGATTGTGGCACTGTCTCTTTCCTAGATCGGATATTGCTGCTGAATGGGCCCATTTGAGAAGCAAGGAAGATGTAGAGAGTGACGATAATCACACTCAAGGGCTCTGGTTTACCACGGTCCAGGATTTGCTCACATGGCAGGCTCAAATGAAGAGGAGATTGAAGAGTGAAAGGGAGCAGTGGAAACAGGAAGAGATGAGTAAATGGTCTAATATTTTGTCCGGGGATGATGGTGTGGTTTCCAGACAATTGGAAACATCAATGAAATCGATCGATGGCGGCGATTTTGAAAGGATCACAGTGGAAACAAAAACCTTTAGAGATGGTAAGAGATCGAGGGTCGAGAGGAGGGAGATTGTTGGTGAGAATGGGGTGGTTAAGAGCACAACTACGAATGAGAAAGACAGAGATTAGTTGATGAGCAGTGGCTACACAGGTGTGAATAATCTCTAAGTCGTGTTGACATGTATATATGAATTATAGTCAGTTTGTCAGTTATTTTAAGAGACATTGAAATGTATATGGGTTAAGAATATGTGCTAAAATATGAGACGCCCACTTTTCTTGAAGGACTTCACATAGGTTATATGAGGATGTGTAGTAGTTCAGTCGTGAGTGAATTTCATAATTTCACCTCAGTTTCATCGAACACTTCAAGGGCCAAGTCTCACATCAAGCCACCTTATTGTGTCCACTGCAAGAACCCGAAATTCCGTTTAAATTTGACTAATTTTTGTCTAAATACAACGTTCTGAAGAAAGTAGAAACTATGTCACCAATCACAAGTTCAAGTTCACAGTGAGTTGCATACGCACGTTTTACCCATGGATTCTCCAGTATCAGCAACGAGTTATTGAAATGGTTTCCCTTGTGAATGCAAATCCAAGCTACTAATTAGGGATCATTCAAATAATCTTCAATAACACATTGAGTCATTAAGGAATCCTACTTAATCTGAGTATCTCTGGATCAAGCTAATTTTCTTAATAAGCTAATTTATACTTGTAATCTAACCCCCAAGGAAGCCACAATCAAGTGATTATTAAGCGAGACACTCTCCCACGCATTCACATACATACAAGAGTGAAGACAAATCCATGCACGTCTTTTATTACCGTAACTATGAGTAGGCCTGATTTACTGGAGCAAGATCGAAAATGACATGATCACATTCCTTGATTATAAGAGTCACCCGATCAATTATCTTGAAGACTGTCGCACATCTCTTTATAATGCTCCAAAATGTCCCTGCCTATCCTCCTTTGACCACCTTCCTCTTCCTCTCTTTTCAATTCACCATCCAAAACATTCAAAACTAGCTGATAATTGACAAATAAGAACAACCTTTGCTTTTCCTCACTTAAGCTCTTGGATAATTGGCCAATGGCCCTTTCAAAGTTAACGCTTATCCTCTGAATCGAATTAACCAAAGGCTCAGTTGTTTCAATCTCCAAAATTAGATTTTCAGAAAGCTGAATCAGCTGTGAGAGAATTGTGGAGACCATCTGTGTGAATTTCAAGGGAATCAACAAAGTCTTTGATGTTATGACTTCCTTTATCAATGTAGACGAGGTAAAGCTCATATTCATGTTGGTACACAGGGTGTCCACTACTTTTTGAAATTTCGGCCAAATGTCTAATAACTGGTTATTGATGTATTGGATCACCCCATCAGGTAATCTATTCTTCTGACATTCCATTTCCATTTTTTGAAATCTTCTGATTGCCAAAACAAAGCCAATATAATCCCAGCAATGGGAGTCCAAATTCAATAACCACGACGTGAATCCCGACCCGATTTTGAAGATGGGGGTGAAAACCAATTTCAAGATCTGGCTCAATTCATCATCCGTCAGACCAAAGAATCCAACAAGAAAAAGCGTCTCGTTGAGATAAGTTTCAAAGATCATCTCATTCAAAAGATGGATCAATTGATCAAAGTAGTATTTTTCCCCCACAGCCGACACTTTTGAATTCAATTGGTCCAACCTGCCCGGAACGTTGATCAAATACTCATTCATTGCCCCGGAATCGAAATTGATTGGGGATTCAAAGACCTCAACACTCTTAAAATGCTCCAACCCATTGGTAAATTTGATTATATGGTAATAATGATTCCATCTTATTGTATAGATATAAGCCATCTTGAATTCTGACGCCAGCGAAGGCGTTCTTTTGATCAAAAGTGTCATCATCGCGGAAAGAGGTAGCAATTCTCGCTGAACCAATTTCGCCTGATACCCCACCTGTCTTAACAATCTGATTTGTCCCATCATGAACGTTCTGATTTTATCAATGCATTTATTTTCCACATTGAGCACCACCTCATTCAAGGTCTTTAAAAGTTTCCCATCTATTGAGCATCCTTGTGTCTTTAACCTTTCTAATTCACAAGTCCTGTTTTCCAGTTCCTTCAACTGGACAATCCACTCTAAATCAATCTCCCTGTTGAGTAAAATTTGGATGGTTTCTGAGGGGATGAGTACACCGGTCAATTCCGGAGTCAACGCCTCCTCCATCTGCTTCATCTCCTGCAACACCTGGTTCGACTCCCCAAGGCCGCTCCGCATCGAATCCATGTCTTCAACGGTTTGATCCAACCTGACCAAAACCTCGTCAAATCTGTGTCTGATTGTCTCCAATTCTTTCCTCGAGTTGCCAACGTCACACAGAAACATATCCAACTCCTTTCTCTTTGCGTCCACATCCAGACTGTCCAATTGGGTATTCAGTGACGACTCATAGTATGTTATTGGTTCAACATTTTCCATCTCAAATGGTAGCTTTTCTGCCAAATCTGTTCCCAAAATTCCAGATAACACACCAACGCGTCTCAACTGTGCATCTGTCAACTCCAACGCAACACCCATCTTGCAGAAACCGTCAACTCACAGGAGAAAGTGTGTAGAACCTCAAATTTCAACTTACGTAACATCTTTACGTAACACCATCCTCTTTCAGAGATCATTAACATGTCGATTCTAGTGCTGGAAGGCATCAACTATATTCAGAGTTCCCACTGCGGATACTGCGGGGGAATTGAAGAACCATTTGGTGGGAAATCTGATTTACAAACCTTTGCATTGGATCATTTGAGCCCACAAGATGCTAAGCGGTGTCCGTCGTCCTCTTTTGGCTTTCAAGTAGGATGGATGACTACCGATTCATATCAGAAGTTGATGGATCGAGGATGGAGACGGTCAGGAAGGTATATTTATCGAAATGATATGTTGCGGTCGTGTTGTCGACACTACACAATTCGAACATCATTGGATCTTTTGATGCACGGTTATTATAAGAAAGAACAAAGACATTCTCTTAACAGGTTTTACAAGTTCATGCGCTCGTATCATGAGGGAAATTTAGGGTTATTAGACAAGTTCATCATGTGTGAATCAATTGAATCGACCACTTTTCAAACCCTTCTCACTCCACCGGAGTTCACAGAGGAAAAGTATCATCTTTTCAAGAAATACCAGATTGCCATACACAAGGACAAGGAAGAAGAGTTGTCCCCCAACTCTTTCAAGAGGTTTCTCTGCACAGACCCATTTACTCACGAGGTTTCCTCAAACTGGGAAGCGATGAACAGCGAGTGGTCTAGTAAAACCCCCGGCACAGCGATTAAGGGGTTTAAAGGTGCTCTACACGAATGCTACTACCACAGGTTAGATTCGGGGGAAAAGAAATTAATTGCAATGGCAGTTTTGGACGTGTTGGAGCATGGCGTTTCCTCAGTCTACTTCATCTACGACCCCGATTATTCACACTTGGGTCTTGGCACTGTAAGTGCTCTTCGCGAGATCTGCATGGCAGAACTGTTTGGTAGACATTGGTACTATCTTGGGTACTATATTCCGGATTGTGAAAAGATGAGGTATAAGGCGAAATTTGGAGGTGAGATACTGGATTTGGGCCACTACAACAAGCAAGGGTGGAATGATGATCAGTGGTGGAATCTTAGCGATGTTGGTGGAATATTGCAAGACGGTCAATTCCACACTTTTGATGTGGTGGATGGGAAGGTGAAGGATGTGACTGAGGACCTTTACGGTGAAAATGGCCTTTACTGGAGGTTACCGGATACTCTAGGGTCAGAATTTGATGACATTGGCTCATTGTGGAGCACACTTGATAGAGAGGCGACATTTATTAAACCAGGATTGAAAGAGACGTACATAGATGATGATGGAGGTCCGCAAATTGTCCCCGGTTGTCACCTCTTTAAAGGCATGGAGTATGGGGGGTTCCTAAAAAAGGCAATCTCGAAAGTCATTGTTGTTGATTATGAGACCAAGAAGCAGATAGTGGAATTGACAGGGGAGGTTATTAAAATCCAGTACCATTTACTCAGGATTGTTGGGGAGGACGTTTCAATGATATTATTTTTATGAAGATCAGGACAAGCAGTGTCAATTCGAAGTAAACATATAAAATATACGTACGGATTAAAAGAACTACCCATGATTTATACCAAGAATCTATAAGAAATGCATATTAACTAGAAGGAAGGTTGATAGACCGGCGGCTATGATATTTTTAGAGGAAATAAACGGAATTGGTGATTGGGTAACCTTAGGTAGATATGATTAGTCACGAAGTAAACTTCAAATGAATGACACTTAATCTACAGTAGAGGAGGTTTGGGCCAACCACTGTAGATAAATGTGTTCAAATGTGAATATAACCAGTTGTAATTACATTTACAGTGTTCCAAGTTAAGCAATCTCAATAGCTTCCGGAGTGAACAAAAAGCAATGATTCTAAGAAGAATATTAAGGAACCACCAATGATCATGAAAATAATACCTGTGGAGTGAAAAAGTTCAAACACCGGCAGGCTACCAACTTGCTCACAACCACTTTTTGAGTTATCTCAAAGAAATTTCCTTCAAAGTAATCCAAGAGTAATTATTCGTAAGTATTCTCAATCAACCTGTTGCAATATTAGATGAATCACACTCAATGATTCAAATAATCATCTAAGCGTACACATTCCACTCTCAAACAGACCATTCTTAGAAAATTCGTTCATTGAACAAAAATCCCTATAACCAACCCTACACTCTGAATCCTGGATCAAAAAACTTCAATCTATTCATTTCTCTACTCAACTCAGCCTTTTGCCTCTTAAGTTGACACGGTAAAGACCAGGTAAAGCAAAACCAAAGTTATACTCACATTTCAATCACTCATATAAGCAACCGGTTGTGATCATTGATTTATTCATTAATTTAGAAGTTCCCGCCATCTTGAAAGTCAGCCCTACTCATAAAGGCCATTACTGAACCAAGTCAAAATTGTATCACCTAATTTACCAGCAATTCACCAACCTATTTAATCCCAGCCTGCATCGCATTATTCAACCAAAGGCTACCACAGGTGAATACATCACCACAAGCACCCCATCTCGCGAATATAACTCAGCCACACTGTCCAACTCTTGGTCTAACTGTGGTTGGAATGAGTTACCAATATAACACCAAATTTGGCCTCCATAACCCAACTTTTTCTGTAAAAACTCAATAATATCAATGAACAGCCTCTCTCCATCAACTCGCAGAGTATGAGGATCCAATTGGTTCAATCCGCCCACGGATTTGAACCTGATAGTGATCTTACCCATGAAGAAGATTTTTTCAACAACAGTTTCCTTCTAAAGAAGTGCAATGAGTGATAAAACCGACGCCTCAGCCCTTTTATCGAAGTTGTCGTTAGCATCATCCAAGGCCACGGAAGAGTCTGTGAAGTCTGATGAAAAAATTGAAACTGCTACGAAGCCAGAAGAGACTAAACCTACATCCAACTTGATCAAATCTAACTATGAAGTGAAGGTGAAATTGGCGGATCTTCAAGCAGATCCAAACTCTCCATTGTACTCCGCCAAGTCCTTTGAAGAACTTGGACTTTCTCCAGAACTTCTCAAAGGTCTCTATGCAATGAAGTTTTCAAAACCTTCCAAGATTCAGGAGAAGGCCTTACCGTTGTTATTGGCCACGCCTGCAAGAAACATGATTGGTCAATCTCAATCTGGTACGGGTAAAACAGCCGCATTTGCGTTGACAATGCTTTCAAGAACGGATGAAAAAGATCCAGCTGTGCAATGTATTTGTCTTTCACCGGCAAGAGAATTGGCAAGACAAACAATGGAGGTGATCCAAGAGATGGGTAAGTTCACGAAGGTGAAGACACAGTTGTTGGTTCCTGGAGAGTTGGAAAAAGACACTCCAATCAACGGACAAATTCTGGTTGCCACACCGGGGTTGTTATTGGATTTAATTAGAAGAAAGAGGGTCCAAGTGAGCAAATTGAAGGTGTTTGTCTTGGATGAAGCAGATAATATGTTAGATCAACAAGGGTTGGGGGACCAGTGTTCTCGTATTAAGAAGGTGTTACCAAAATCGACCCAGTTGGTGCTATTCTCCGCAACCTTTGCCGACGATGTTAGGCAATACGCCGAAAAGTTTGTGCCAAACGCAAACTCATTGGAATTGAAGCATGAGGAGTTGAATGTCGATGCAATCACTCAGTTGTACATGGACTGTAACTCGGAGGCACACAAATTTGAGTGTCTCTGTGAACTGTACGGTTTGCTCACAATTGCATCCTCAATCATATTTGTTCAAACAAAGAAGACTGCCGATGAATTATACTTCAAGATGAAGGAGGAGGGTCACGCCGTCTCGGTCTTGCACGGTTCCCTTTTTCCCGAAGAGAGAGATAGATTGATTGACGACTTTAGGGAGGGGAGATCTAAGGTTTTGATCACAACCAACGTTTTGGCAAGAGGTATCGACATCCCAACCGTGACAATGGTTGTTAATTATGATATGCCATACGATAAGAGTGGCAAACCTGACCCTGCCACCTACTTGCACAGAATCGGTAGAACAGGTAGATTCGGTAGAAAGGGTGTTTCGATCTCTTTCATCCACGATAAGATCAGTTACCAATGTTTGATGACGATTTCGAAGTTCTTTGGTGGGATTGATTTGAAGCAGGTTCCAAGTGATGATTGGGATGCTGTTGAGGATGTGGTTAGGAAGGCCATTAAAAACTAGTCTTTTTTATTGTTTCTGCAAAAAACACGTTCATCTACGCTGATACCTGCTGAGCACTTTTTAATAATAATAATCACCACTTTCCATATCATCAACATTATCTATTGACGGTGAAAAATGCCTAACACAAGGCTAACAGAGAGTTCTAAGTCAGTGGAATCAACTCTTAAGTCTAGTATAATGATCCCAAATAAATTGGACGCGGTTTCAGTCGAAAATGACCCCGGTAGTGCCAATGTAAACGAAGAATTGAACCAAGGAACAAAAGCAGTCCCAGAGACTACATACAGATTATTGGAGGTAACAAACCAGGAGGTTCGGAACCTATCGTTGATGGTGCACACTTTGGTTGAGGCCAATACCAAACTACTCAGCGAAATGAAGGAGATCAGGAAAGAACTTTCATCACGGAGAAACACGATTCAATTCAAGAAGACACCGCTTGCATCCACTCCGTTCGGTTCAAATGATGAACTGAACGATTGGGGATTTAGCATTAGCGGTCCCACGGAGGGGGTAAAAAACGGAGGGGGATTACTCAACTTATTGCACGTGTCCTCTATGGAAAACGCGGATATCGACCAGGTGACTGAACAGGCAGAAGAGGTGGTAGAAGCATCTTCACCCAAGAAACGAATATACGACCAGATTGAGATGGAATCAAATAAAAGCCCACCGTTGGAGGTGCAAGAAGCAGAGCTTGGCCTGCCTATTCTTGTAGAAGAGGAACCAGTCCAACTTAAGGGCACTACTAGTCAAGAGGATGTAATTGGTCATATACGTAAGAGGAGGCCCTCTAAAGCACGTAGGAGGACCCAATCGGGTGATTTCAAGTACGACATCAACTTTTCAGCCATGTCTGTGGAAGACTTCTACCGGTTGTCCCTATGGGGGGACGCCACCACGGATTACCATACAATCATCCAATTGTACAACGAGATGGAAGACGAGGTGCGCTTTAACACACGATCGAAGTTGTACTGCCGGGCGAGTCAATTGGTTGTGGACTTAAACAAGGAAGGCTACACCAGTGACCAGATACAAAAGGGTTTGGCCGCCTTCATGAAAATCAATGGCACAAACTCATGGTACCAATTGGTTGTCTGGATGAGGTTGTTGGATGACAAATATCTCTACGCTTACGAGGGGATAAAGGCTGAAATAGTCAAATTGAAGAGTGGAAGCCAGTGACACCATTTGAATGTTGTAGAGGTCCAACTAAGTGTCATCAAGTGGAAATAACCAAGACGTGAAATAAAAACAATGACTGATTGCCTTAATTGCTACAAAACACCGTTTCATCAATATCACTTCCAAAAACGATATTCTCGGGTTCAGTTCACAAATTCACCCATATATATCACTGACTTCAATAATTAACCTTAATCAATACCGCTATTTACTAAATCACCTACCTCATTTACTTACCGGCTGACTATTACATTATTACCTCCTCCACCGCTACAAAATTGAGCAGGTAGTCTTAGATTCTACTTTACCCTATAGAGTAGTAGTTGAAAATTTTGAAACACCACTGTGTTTTTCTGGAGAAGTACTCCTCAATGGCTTAAGATTCAACCAATTTCCACCGCTATCTTCCTATCGGGCGGGCACCTTATTTCACCAAATGGTGTAATAATTTTTTCGGCGTATGTTGTCGTGGTAATTCCAGAAAATAATTTCCGTCACAGCCATTCTTCATTCCCAGATCAATGGAGGAACAGAACCCACTGAAGAAGTTCCAGCATCAGCAGCTACAGTCCAGTGTTCATGCTCCCCAGGGGCCTTTTCACTGGCAAACAGCTCCATCCAGAGAGCTGCCACCAATGTCGCCGCAGCTTCAACAACAACAAATGCAACAACAACAACAACAACAACAACAACAACAGCAGCAGCAGCAGCAGCAACAACAACAACAACAGCAGCAGCAAAAATCACAGAAGCAGAAACAACCACCACCAGCACCACCTACTTCGGTGCATAGGAATGTTGTTGGAATGAACATGCATCACCCTCCTCATCCATCAATGACGACGTTCCCAATGCCAATTATGCAACCCAGTGAATTGAAGCCTATCAGGGATGGGATAAACAGACTGGAGCGGGAAATTAGGGAGATCCGTGATCGGAGAGAGATCAATGGCGTGAAACTTGGTTTTGACAAATTGATGGAAGGAATGAACCAATTTTTGAGCGACCAAGATGTTCAAATAAAGGAGGGATTGAATAAGGTTCTATCATTTGCAGGTTTAAGAGACGAAAAGATGGAATTGCAACATCAATTACTCCATGAGAGAATCAACAAAGTTGTCGATATTCAAGAGAGATTGGAAAGAGGGTTGACAAAAGTGGAAGACTCGATATCAAAGCTGACGAGCTTAGTCATCACCAACGTCCAAACAAACAATTTGCTATTGGTGAAGGATATAGAAATTCAACAAAAAGCCCAGAAGGAAGACCATACAAATTCATCGATGTCTGCGTCACCACCTCAACCTAAGAAGTTGGTCCTTTCCAGAAAGGATAGAGTCATCTTACCAAATAAACAAAGTAAGATGACAGAAAAGTTGAAGGTTTCTCAAATGAAGGAACACGCTAGGACCAAAACTGGGTCAAAGGTTATGAAACCAAAATTGAAAATATCAGGGAAGGCAAACAGAAACGCCGCAGTTTTGAGCTCCTTGCTTGCAAGTGACGAGGAAGAAGATGCAATGAATTTGAGTGAATCTGATTCAACTAGAAGATCCTCGAGCGTTGGTGATTTTGAGACATCGGACCATTTGCTTGAGGATTCCTCGAGTGACATCGAAGATTCACAGAAGTTAAAGAAGGTTATCAAGAGGAAGACCAAGCCTAGGACAACTGGCACAAGCTCGAACACCACCGTGGCCAGGAGCACAATAAAATCGAGGGCCAAGGGTAAGATGTCAAAATCCAATGAATCCAATGATGATAAAGGCTTTAAAAAGACCAATTTGGTGTTTTCCACAAAGAGGAGACCCACTACATCAGCCAATATCGATGATGATGTCAAATCCTTAATAAATAGATCCTCAACGAGAGATAACAATGCGAGATTTGTTGATGTGAGTAAAACGAAGGATAGCGAGGAGGCATCCCCTAGGAGGAGGCGGAAGTCATTAGATGAACAGATGGAGTTAGAAGAAGCCAGGGAGCAATTGATCCATAAGGAGACAAGTGTAAAGGCCCGCTCCGAGAGGGCTTTACAGAGAAGAATATCCAGACCGGACGACGATACCATCCCACCAACTGTGGTGAAAAAGGAAAAGACGTCGGAAGATGTGATTATACCAGATGCCATCAAAGACCCACGCTTAATTGAATTGGTGAAGAAATCCCAAACGGAACCGCTTCAATTAAACCGTTTAGAGTTCAACAAGATTCTCGAGTTGACGCTCAAGGGGGATGAGTCGACTAATGGCTTGACCTTCAAGGAGATGATGCCAGCCAGACGACACTTGAAGATGACTTGTACGGCTACCTATCTAGCAATGTTGTGTTCCACGGGTGAGTTGATTAAGGAGCTATTGGCACTCAAATACAATAAAGAAGAAGTGGAATACGGTATTCTAGCGTTCAGCAAGAAGTACATGTCGCCAAAAACTCTGAGTCGGTTTCTTTTCTGGTTCCATTCCAACAAAATCCCTCTTTATGAGGATAGTAAGCAGAAGATAATACTGGAAATTGAGGCTCGCAGGAAGGAGCAATCCACCAACGGTGCTTAGTTTGTTTTTTAAAGTATAAAACATTATTTTGAAGCAAAGTTTCCCTCAAGATTTTAACGTCCAGATAGACCCTTGACCAACCCAACCACAACACCAACAATAACACAGATGAGCAAAATGATGCACGCCAATAGAATCCATCTCCACTTGCGACCCTTTTTGGCATGGTCACGTGCCTTCAGGACGTTGGCGTCCCCTCTTTCAAAGTCAATCTCCGCGTTACCGATGTTGTGCTGAATCGAGTCAAATTGGGTGTCCTGTTCCAAGACTAAATCCTGTAAATCGTCCAACAATTGGTTCAATTGGGCCACTTGTTCGTTCACCCTCAATAATTCCTGATGTCTATCTCTAACCTCCTGGAAAACGACGTTTGCCTCCCCTAGTCTTTGTTGCAGCTCTTTATCATACTGGGATCTTTCCACGAGCTGAGGGTTAGCCAAAACACCCTGACTCCCAATATTTGCTGAATCTAAAGCCTCCAAAGCCTCTTCGTAGGTGGCTTCCGGTTGGAGAATTTGGTATTCTTGCACACCCAAATCTCTCAATTGGTGCCTGTAATCCATACCCAGCTGGTTTTCCCGCTGAACCAACTTACGGAACCTTTGGAGCGTGTTGTTGTACTGACGGATTTGGTCAGGGTCTGATTTAACTGTGGCCGATTCCAGTGTGAAAATTTGGGTTCTGATGTTAGAGGTGGTAGATCTTAGCTGTGCGTTGATTCTATCCACCCTGTCCAACTGTTGGTGATGTTGGGCATGGGACAATTGATCCAAATGGGATTCGTATTCTGAGATGAGTTTTTGGGTTTCCGACAATACAGAAAAGAAATTCTGCGGTGTCGGCGTCACATCACTCAGTGGAAGAGCGTTTCTATCAGCAAAGGGATCCATCTTCGGAGCAAATGTGGGTACTTTGTGGGGGAAGGCGTCTTTGTCCAGTTTGGGATAAAAATAAATGCCGCTGGCTCAGCAGCACAAACTGCGTAACAATGCAGTGGCCAGCAATACGATGCGTCGACGAAGAGTTCAATAGTTTTTATCTTAATAGGTTTGGTTCATTCATTTAAGAAGGTAAGTTATCTTCTTGAAAAGTAACTTTACACATTGTGAAGTATTATTAAAGGATTCAATCAAATCGTACTTCCAATAGACACTGAGTGATTGTGTGAAAAAACGATCATTTTTTTCATATGATAGGGTTTTAAGCTGGGCTTAATGTAGCAAAGGCAATTATTAATTATATTGATGTTCACCCAATGGTATTCCGGGTTATCTGAAACCAGTGATATTTTATATCCAGTGGTTTTTATTCTCTATCAGTTTCATGATTCAGAGTAGCAACGCCAAAAGTACTACAAGAATATGCAAACAGTCGGAGGTGAACAAAAACAGCCAGTAAATCGCTAGATCCATCAATATATGATATTACCATCGCTTTGTTATGTGCACCTTTCAAAATGGCCAATCACATCACAGTTAATTTATTTCTATAAAATAAGCGTAAGGTTTGTTGAATTACCTAACAGGTGATCATTGCTGCTGCGCTGAAACTGATATCCCCCAATTTGAATGCGTCGCCAGAAGAGAGCATGGGTTCAATATGCTCAGCTGCTATAGTTAAATTTTACCGAAAACGAATGTCAATGTTGATACTGTATGAAGTAATGAATAATAAACCAAAAAACTAATACAATGAAAAATAATCTCCTGTGCATAATTGATAACATTTATTGGTTTATTGTTCAATCATCCCACACAGACATAGACCTCGTAGAGATCGATTAGGTGAATCCTACAAAACACTTTCAAACGCGATGGTAAATGTGTTGCAAATAAGTTTAGCTTGCTGTTATTTTGAGAGATTGACATTAAAACGTCTTTTAAGCTCTGGCTTACGTGTAGTAGTCAAATATTACCTTACCCCGCGCCACACCAACCCTTGATGAAACAATTGAATTGTTCATTATTCACACCACACTGACAAAGTTGGCCCTGGTTGGACCTGCTCATCCTTATAAAAAGCAAGAAATGTAGCACGCCCAGGAATACATCCAACTGCTTATACTCCACATTTTTTACTATCACTCATTTAGCATAAACTGTAAGTTATAACTCAAAGATTTAAAAAAGGTAACTAGTTGTACATTAACCCCACTACTATCATCATTGGCACCCCCGTCAATGATCTAAGGCCGCCACCACCACTTCATCTGCTACTCGCCTATGGACCACACTTTCAACTGTGCCTCACTAAACTGACACCAACAATTTCTCCAATTCACCATGACATTGTCAAGTAATCCTACAAGCGTCTTCAACTGTTCCCCCACTTGGTCTCCCACATGCTGATCGACCCACCCCACCTCCTTTTTCAATGCAATATAACAAGGCAATTGTCTTAATTCCAACTCCTCATTCAATCCTTCGATGATTTTTATAGTTTCAGGAGCCTCAAGAAGCTCCTCTCCCTTCACATCATTGAGAGCTCTGCTCAATGTGGGGGATTGGACTGGGTCCATCTTCTTCTTCAAGATTTTCCTTTCCACGAGGTTATCCACCAACCCCTTCAATTGGAGCTGCATGCGGCCTATTCTCTCATCAAGCAGTTTGAGTTGGGCTTCTTTAGCCCTCTGAAAGTAAATAACCCGCACAACCTCCTTTATACTGTACTTGATCACAAGCAAGGGCTCCAAAACCCCCTTGTTGACACCGTTTATCAATACTTCGATGTTCAAGAACGTCAAATCCATCCGATTCCCAAATTTCTCCAATGACATGCGCAACCCTCCGCTGGTAGGGTTGGGCTCCATCATCGAGAGGATATTCAAGAGGGCTCCCATTTCCACAAGACATGTCCTCCACTTGTTTAAATCCTTCTTTATGTTCTTCATGTCGGTTTCCAGAGGAAGAACAACCGACCATATGCCAGCCAGCTGCTGTTCCCAGTAGACAAAATGCGATGGCTTTGAGGTGCGCTGGATGTATCGCTGGGATGGCTGGGGAAGTTGCGCCAAATATGGGTTCATCACGTTCACCTTGTCCGGTTCACACGACACAAGAAGGCTGTTTGGCGTCCCTCCTACCAATGGCGGGGGTGTGTGGCCGTCATGACCATTTGGGTCCATCAAAAACTCCCGCACTAGCCATGATTCCTTCAAGTATTCACTTTGCAACAACTGTTTCAAATACCAGTCCAACAACCGACTGCGGCGACCTATGATCTCCAAATCCTCTCTATATCCCCAGGGATGAGCCACCAGCCGAGACAAGGAATGTTTTGGCGCAAGAGGCGGGAGAACCACTGCTGGATACCACTGGCCCAACATTCTGTGGAGGTCGTTGAACTCCGTGTATCGTTTGAGAACCTGCCATTGGCGCGGGCCCTCCTCCACAGACACCTGGTAAAACACTGTCCGTGCTCCGCTGGCCGTTGTCACCACCTCGTGACCGCCTATTGAGACTTGCATCCTTGTTGATAAAGAAGAAGTAGTCTTTCAGTGGTATAAAAGAGAAATAGTGTACAAAGCCGTTACTGTGGAGAGGCGTCTGGGGTGAAGATCGACGCTTTGGTGTCAAACTTCGTCACTCGCTGGGCCACCGTCCGTGGACAGAACTCCATGTCGTCCCCAAACACCTTCGAGTTGAGATACTCTCTACGGGCGCTCTGGCCCACGCTCAGCGTGGGTCCCAAGAGAGATCCCAGGGCTGCCCCTACCGGGATGGTCGCTTGATTATGAATCCCCACCGGGGGCTGTAGAAACCCACCCGTCGCTTGTATCGCCTGCTGGTTCATCTGGCGCTGATAAGCAGATGATGATAAAGGCATCCGCGGTGGTACAATGACCTTAAAAATTATATTACCAAGAGGGATCCGCGGCTATCAATGAACGCCATCCCAGTGGGCCCATACTTGAATAGAAACCCGTTGTGGTGTCACCAAGGGCGCTAAAGAGCCAATTTGGAATCGAATGACACCAAACATGGACCCATTTGACTCTTTGGCTTTCTCTGCCCTTTTGGGCCATACGCGCGTAGGGCCCTAATGAGGAAGTTGTATACGCCGTCGTATAGCCTTAAAAGAAGGTATCTTTCTCCTCTGATCACTAGCCCCATTACCACTCTGCCGCATTACTTACCACATCATCATGTCATATGAGCAAACCCATCACTCGCAATGTGTCGTTATTGGCGCAGGAATGTCAGGTTTAAAGGCTACCATCGATTTGACTAAAGCCGGGATCTCAACAACGGTTTTGGAAGCAAGGGACCGACTCGGAGGCCGTTTGCACTCTGAACCAACAGCCGGAGGCCATACGATCGATATTGGAGCCTCCTGGTTCCACGATTGCTTGACAAACCCATTGTTGAAGAAGTACTTCACCAAGTCTAACTTGGGTCCAGAGGTCAACTTTGCGTTCGATGACTCGGGAATGAACGTATACTCCACTGAGGGTCTTTTGGATGTTGAGGACGCACAGATTTTGCCTGTCAAGGAAGAACTGAGAATGTACATGAAATACATTGTGGGCCGGCTACCATTAGAAGAGGACATTTCAATGAGACAAGCTTGCCTCGACTTTTTGCAAGCAAAGAAGTACACATTGACCCCAGTTCAGCTCAAATACGCTCACCAGCTCATGAGATACATGGAGTTATGGATCGGAACCGACTGGAAGGATCTTAGTGCCAGAAACATTGTTGCAGATGAGCATCTCGGCAGAGATGCTCTTGTCTTGAACGGCTACAAGACGGTGTACAATGGGGAACTGGCCGAGTTATTAGACATGGTGAACAAGGAAGACGTGGCAGAGTTGCTGCAAACAAACAACACAGGCGTCAACTTTCATTTGAACACAGTCGTCACCCATATAGCCAAGAACCGCTCAGGGAAGATCGAAATCATCACCAAAAACGGTGCCACCTTTACTTGCGACTATCTTATTGTTACCGCCCCACTGTCCATTCTTTCCTTGACTGACCCAAAGGAAGAGGGTTGCATAACATGGTCCCCACCTTTGCCACAGAAGTTGAGACGTGCCCTTGACTCAGGCATCTTTTCTCACTTGGGTAAGGTTTTCCTTGAGTTTCCAGAGGAGTTTTGGCCAAGCGTGGACAGAATGTTTGTGATGGCAGATGACGATCTCACATTCGATGAGTCGCTCATGACCTCAAAACCCTTGAAGCCCCAAGAATTGTCTCAAATCGGCATCCAGTCTGGTGTTGGCCAACAATCCTCCCCAGTATTGTTTATCAACATCGCAAACGTGTTGAAGAGAGCCGGGGTTAAGGATTACAAGCCAATAATTCTTTGTTTGACCCCCGAACCCCTCACCAAGGCCCTTGAAAAGAAATACCGTGCCGGTGACTTCTCTGGGGTGATGGACCTCATGAAGCCAGCATTGGCACGTGTGTCCAACTTGAAGGTTGACCAAATTCCAAATCCTTCTTTTGTCAGGGTCTCAGAATGGTCATTTGATCCATACTCCAGAGGAAGTTACACAGGACTGCCATTGGGCGTTCCTGTGGATTACGAGGAAATGGTTCAGACATTGTGCAACCCTAGAGGCATCTTCGGCGAAGAGGGGACATCAAGGGTAAGATTTGCTGGTGAAGGGATTATTCTCGATGGTAATGGATGTGCCCATGCCGCTTGGGAGACCGGGAAGAGAGAAGCAGAAGTTATCAAGACGTTGATCAATAAGGCAAAGTTGTAATTGGTGTGAATGATAAGACAATTATTGTAGCCCAGCAAAGTTGCCGTGAGGGGAGAATGGGACCGTTTGATGCCAACATATTTTTGATGCGGTAATCCACGATGGTGTTAATAAATTTGGATGGATATTGGCTGTGAGATGAGGTTTTTGCATTCACTCCTCCCATCACTAGATTCCGGCTTGCAAGCCACAGTGTAATTAAGGAGGAACTATTCTCCTTGCCCTAGACCATTGTTTTAAATTAAATACACATTTAATTATCCTTAAATATTTGTCATCAGCCCCTCCTTTTCAATGTAGTGTTCCCCTTATTCTGACAGAGTAGGCGTTTTGACAAGAACATGAGTGAGAAGGGATTTTCCACATTTTATTATTTGACTCTAATGTCCGATCGAAAAGAGTTGTTTTAGCCTATTTAATTGTGATTGCATTCATGTTATGTAGCAAGAGAAGGGACTTAAAGCCTGCTTCTAGTAATCAGCAATTAAGCGTGCACTAGTTTTCCCACTATCCCCTTGTTACGGTGCTGGTTCGTTCCTGTTTGACAATGCACCCCGATTCTGAGATTCAAAATTGATATCTGCACTGAATAAAACAAGTGTTTTTAGACACACTCATCCGCTTCACCACAAAGAGTGCAAACCATCTATTAAGCATGAGTTAATTCAAAGCAGAGAGTATGTCCAAATTCAAAGCAGAAGTAACTCATTCAGAGTAGCCAGGGAATACTGTGGCGCAAAAAGTGGTATAGTAGCCGAAATCCAGCGTGATTCAAAGATATTGTCTTGGAAATTGATGTCATCACAACATAAAGATGTGTCGTGTCCCGAGTTAGACCTCAATTGATACCGCAAGTGACATCTCATGCTGACAAGCTGGATCTTTCACCAGATCATTGGCATACAGTGGGGATACTATATGCGCCCATATATGTTCATTGTTAGTACCTAGATCTTTGATTAACCTCCTCTGATTCTCTCATTTGCAATCACTCTTCTTCTTCTTCCTCTTCTAGTCCCAGTATTTTCGACACCAACTGGTGAATCATCTGCTTCATTCAAGTTGTCCCCGACCAAGTCCCCATTAAGGGCTTTCCCATTGGTCATTTGTCCAGCAATGACTTCCCTCGATATCCTGTCCATTCCTTGCATCTTCTTGGAACCAAGCACCCCGTTCACTTTTGGCTTTATCCTCCTATTTATTCTTGCCTTGACCCTGGCTGCAGCCCTTGCCTTGGCCATCATTTTCATTCTCCTCAGTTGAAGATGGATCATTATTTGAGGCTTTCTGAACCCTGGTAGGTTTGTTCGCTTGGGAGAAAGAACCAACTCCACAAATAACTGTTTTCCATTAAAAACACCAATTGGAAACTGTCTCTCCTTCTCATCTAACTGGAGTGCCTCCCTTGCCGTCTTCAAATTTTGGAATTCCAAATAACAGATCCCCTGTGAGTTACCTGTTAGCCTGTCAGTGGGTATCATACATCGCAAAACGGGGCCCAATTGCGGCTTCGACATAAAAAACTGTGCTAGATCTCCCGGCCTTGTCTGCGGTGGAAAGCCTTTAATGAATATTGATTTAGCATCCGCTGCTTGTCTTTCTAAAACCGTCGGAAACCTTGTTAAAGAGTCCATGTTTTCACTATCCGCCTGCCCTATGTCATTACTCATACTTTTCATTGTTTCTGCAACATTTTCTTCCTTCAGAAGCCCACTATTTGTGGGTTTCGTTATCATCAGAGAAAAGATGTGACAGGCAAACTTTTTTTTTTTCAGTGATGTCTAAGGGAGCCTTCAATCTAGGTAAATCCTGATCATTTGAAGATGAAAATTTGACCAATAGATTCTTCTATGATTACTGAATCGAATGGTGCAAATTTGGACTCTTTTAACACACTTTCAAGTAATTTATTCATAGAAAATGTTTTTGCTTTTGAGTTGTTACGAAAAAGGTTTCTTTCCACTCATAATTCCTCTACCCTCTTTTAACAAATTTATTAAGTAACATCATCTAATGAGACCGCTTTTTCCTTTGTCAGATACTTGCAGGCTTTCATTTCAATTGCTCTCATGCGTGGTCTATGTTACCATTTTTTTTTGATTTCTTATCGCACTCCTTCTTTCTAACAAATGCGCTGGTGTTCTCTGTGGGGATCGCAGCTTCTAGGATCATGTGTGAACTTTGCTGCAGACCCCTCTAGCTCCTTGGTAACTTTGCTCTCCTCGTCGGAGGATTACTCGCATTTCCTCCGAGAGATTCAAAAGGCTGATTTGATAGATTATATCAACGAATTAGCGAATGTCACTCTATTAGCTCCACAGAATGATGCATTTAACAAGAATGAGGATTTTAAATTGACAAAAGATAGTTTGAACAAACTGATCATTGGTGAGCCCTTGTTCGAAGAGGATATCCAAGGTACAGTTATTTTTGACACACTCTCGCCGTCAGTGAACGATCAGGGCATGCAATTGGACACATTTGTGCCCCTGCTGATGAAGATGGTGCCAGATGGCGATGGTGACGATAACGGAGATGATTATATGGGTAAGATCTGGTTTGTGGAAAATGCACAGGTTGTTGATCAATTGTATTCAACAACAGCAAATTCAAGATTGTTGGGGTTAGATTCTTTATTAATGGATCCCAAACTACCTCTTTGTACCTACTTTATGGATTCTCTAAATAGGGACACATCTCCAAGGCATTTTAGCAAGTTTGCAAAGTTAGTGACGGTAGGAGACACATGTGAACAATTACATTTAGAAGACGGTAATACGACAGTATTGATCCCATCAGATGATTCATTTGACATGAACCAGTTTTCAGAATTGGAATGGTGTTATTTGATAAGTAGAGAGGCAACAACGGATAGAGTCAGCTACCTTTCGAATTACTTTCTCAACGGTATGATTGGAGGAAACACTCCAGATGTGGTGCTAACCGAGGATTTCAACGATAAAGCGGTTTCAATCTCCTCAAAGTACTCAGGTGATGTCATGATCTTGAAGTTCAAAGATCAATTGAGAGAATCAACACAAGCAAACTATTTATTGAATGATGGTCTTTTGCATTATTTTGAAACAGATTTGTTCTTGAACGAAAAAGTCGACAGCAGATACCATTTAAGTTGGACCCCAAGGAAATACCTCGTTGGGTTGGATGAGGCGGACTTTGTCAAAGAGTTGGATTTTAAAGGTTTGGAAGATTTGATAGATGATCCCTTGCTTGAACAAACTATCTTTGTTGAAATATCCAGCGATGATTTTACCATTAAAAATTCAATGAAGAATCAACTTCTTTACCATTTTGCACAGCCTTTGAGAGATTTGTCTGTTGAGAATCCACACACCCTATTAGATTCCAACTATTGTAAAACCTCAAATTGCCAGAAAATCAGAGTCGAGTTATATGATGACAATTACATTATCAACGATGATCTACAAACGGTTGGCGATCCAATAAAAATTGGAGGTACTGTCATTTACGTCATCCAAGGAGGAGAGTTAGAAGTCCCGTACGAATTCCAAATGGCAGTGCCTAATAGAAAGATGGGATATTCGAAATCAACGGATCTTATCCAAAAATTCAACACTTTGAAGGGAACTCCGGGCAAAACCCTCTTTTTACCGCACACAGATACATGGAATTCTTTAGGTTTGGTCTGGACCTATCTTCAATCCAACCCAAAAGTAATGAAAAGTCTCTTATCCAATTTAGTTTTTAATGACCCAATCTATACAACCTTCCAAGGCGCCATTGAAACAACAAACGGATTAGGGGAAAAGATTGTTGTCCAAAGGTTGGATGGTGAAGCAATCAGAGTCATTTATCATATTGAAGGGCAGGTAGAGGAGTTCGAATTACCATTGGATTGGAATGATGAGATCATTTATAATAATGGGGTGGTCCACACTTTGGAACCACCATCATCAGAATCCAAGGAAATCGACATATACCTGCTTCCTCTCTCACCAAACTTCAAAATCGGCATGATGGATATACTCTCAACTCAGAATTATGTTGAATTCACTAGGGTGTTGGAAATGTTTAACATGACCCACTTATTGGGGCCTGAATCATCTCACTCAATATTATTGCCCCCTAATAAAACCCTCTTAAAATCCAATTTGTTGACTTGGGATGCAACGGCTTTAAGCAGGTTTATCCATTTGCATATCTTACCGAAAGGGGCCATTGATAAAATTGTCCAGTGTGATCCGGAAAGCCCAATTGATACTCTCGATTCCAACTTGTTTCTTCAGTGCAGGAAACTCGCTGGTGGAGAGAGAATGTTGAGTGTTTGCGATGGCCAAGACCATGAAGTGAGGGTTCTACAAAGGGGATTGACCCTTCCGGACCAATCTCGAGGGGTTATCCTTTTAGATAAATACTTGGACCCCCAATGGATCACCAAGGGGGGGGCTCCTCACTTTCACTTTGGGTGGCTTGCTGGATTGACCGGATTCATAGTGGGGACTCTTTGTACAATGGGTTTGGTCTTGGCATGTCTTTACATATTTGTCAAACCAAAGGACAACATTAAAGACCCTTATGATCCAGATCTTCAAATACCACCAGTGGTTGGAGGTTCAAGAGCACCAGTCGGTCCAAGGGTCATTGGTCCGCTAGCGAATGTTAATGAGCAGATGCCACTCCTGTCGTCCGCCGCAGACAACGGGGGGAGATCCTTCTCCAGTGAGTACTCTTCTAATGCAACCAGCAATCCGGTGAGGTTTGGTTGAGCGTATACCCCAATTTTTATTCTGTTTAATGAATCTCATAGGTCTCAGTTTGCTGAAATTGCAGCCCTGTGATGATTATTCATCCTTTAAAAATATCCCTGCATGGCCTATGAGATCCTTTTGGTATTTTAGTTGCTGACTACCCAGTTGTGATACCGTCTTTTAAAGATATGTTGTTTAATTTACTCAGTGAGGGCACCCTTCGTATCTGACCGATATAACCAAAAATAAGTGTATAAATCACTTTATTCTCTCGATTATTTCAAGTACAAAGAAGTGCATTCGCCATGTGTCTTAATCATGGATTCATAAATATAAAGTCAGGTGAAAAATCAGAACCAGTCACGCCTCCAAAACCCCCAACTCAAACATTCTTAAGACCCCCCAATAATGACCCAGAATCCCCCCAATCACGAATATATGCCAAAAGTTGTGGGAATTACCAACGTAATCAACCCAACTCAGGGAAAACACCCCAGTTATACCAGTCACCTGAGGTTGCTTATTCAAATACTGCTCTAATTGGCCCTTAGCATCCAAGGCCATAATCGTTTCATCGGAAATTTCAAATTCATCCACAATAACATCCCTTCTGAATCTCTCTGGGAAGAGATAACCATAGAAAAAGACGCCTGAAAGGTACCAACCAAACGACACCAATAGAGGTTTGTACATGACATAAGCATTGTAAAATCCACGGATAAAAGATGCCACCAAGAAGGCAGTCACACCCAAAGCAGATAGTGCAATAAAGAATAAGATTCGGAAGGGTCTAGACTCGGGTTTGTCAAAGAACGGATGCCATGCTAAAACAACACCAACCACGCCGGAGAGAATGGAAAATGTGATAAATCCATACTTGTATATAGGGTGGTCATATAATGCCAGATGTTCTGTTGTGATGATTGATGAAATGATGAGAATGGTGATACCGGTGTAATCAAAACATGCAAACCTGCATCTAGTGCTCAGCGTGGAGATGTTTGTGTAAGTGTGCCACACCACTGAAAAAAGCAAGCACGTCATGGCCGATAAAATGAATTGGTACATCACCCAGTGATCCATGATCGTACCCATCTGAAAATAGCTTGTTGTTGGGAAATGATAGATTGACAATCCTAGAACAAAGAGGGCACCAAATAAATGGGTCCAAATATTCACCGATTCATTGTGCAAACATGCAACCCCCTTCCACGCATTGACATGAGATGTTGCAAATCTGTAACCGAAGATCATATACTTATTCTCTCTCCATTGGAAAGGCAATTCGTAAAAATTCAAGTGTCTGTGTCCGCATGCACCCAGAGCCTTATCATAGTTGTAAATTGACTCCTTCAATTCATCCAACACCTCTTGTGGATGTTTTGGCATCACATCATACTTAGTTTCAAACTCCCTAATTTTCGTATCCAACTTCTGCAACCCATGGAGAACCCTCTGATTTAAGGTGTCTCCTTTAAGAGGTTCATGAGAATAATAAGAATCCAACACCTGGGACAAAGGATGAAGGTTGTATTCGTGGTTTTGCTCCAAGATTGATTTTAAGGTCTCAAACAATTTTGGACCACCCTGGACCCCCAATGGTTGGTTTGAAGTAAGATACTTTTCCACCCAATGAAGTTTGTTCTCGAGTGATTTTAAGAACGTGTCCACTTTCATCAACAGCTGGTGCTCCAACCCCTCATCATGGTCGATTTCCATGATGTTACCATTAGGGCGATTGGTACCCTGGGAGCTCTCTTCAAGAGAAGGGGTGGCTCCTTCTCGGTCCAATTGAGGCGTAGATCTCCGCAAAAGCTTAGATTCCGCTTCCAGTACAGCCATATGTCTCGGTTCGATCAACACTTGATAAAAAAAGAAAGACGGTACCGAACCAGTACAGGAAAAATTTTAAATAGCTCATGACAGTCAACCGAATTCCACCGAGCTGCTGGATCAGAAGCCGGCCCACTCCAATGAAAACTTCACTAATTTCACAGCTGATAAAGGTTGTGTATTGCTTGATGTGGAATCGTGATTCTGTGAGATTTCAATGTTAAAAATATCCTCAATTCGGCCTTCTGGTTGACCCTTTACACCAATCAAAAGATATTTCTTCTTCACACCAGTGGATAATCTTCCCCGATTGGCTAATCTGGCCAAGCCAATATCTTCTAATTCGTAATCCCTTGTTTCCACAATGTATTGGGAGTGATACCGCAAAGGATCGCCCTGGTATGCCATGAACGATCCCCCGAATCTCATTCCCGGTAGAAGATACATTCCTGCATTCTTCAAGTGGCAGAATGTGACCCATTGGATCCAAAGACGTTTCATAGAGTCAAGATAGTGAGTTGTCTCCATGGCCTCTACCTCGGGCCCAACCAACTGTCTTATCAGATCCTTTTGGTCCTGATTTCCTTCCTGGCAGATATCCATTAAGAAAGAACCCAATCTAGACTCGTCGTCCTCAGTGGCCATAAATACAACGTCCTTAGTTCCCCCATTGTGACCTAAAGGTACTGATTGGGGTCTTTTCCGCAAAGTTTCCCCCAAATTCGGCATGCTCAAGTTGGCATTGGATTCACCCAACGCCGATCCCGGAGGTGTGCTCTTTAAAGACTGAAATCGCTGAGAGCGCTCCAGCACTCTTCTACGTCTATCTTCTCGCTGCTTATCCAACTTTGATTCCCAGCCGGTGATAAGAGCATTACACAATCCGTCGTCCAACCCATTGAGAACGCCATCAACAAGAGAGTCCATCCGCACCAGGTATCCCCACCCATTTTTAACTAACCACAGCGTCTCGTAGACGGTGAGACGCCATGGCAGCCCAAGTAAGAGGTTCTGTTGGGGAGCCAGCGGTAGCGTGCCCGACAACTGGCCCACAACTTCAATGCTCAATCGCTTCATCGCATTCAAATCAAAGACGAGGGCACACCCTCCTCCTGGTGGTATGTATAGAGGAACCGCGCCTACATCCTGATCAACCACCGTTGTTGCCGACTCCTCGTCAGCAATGGAGGTCGTCAACGGTGATGAACATCTTGGTGTGAAATCACCGTCCCTTGACGTCAATTGTCTTGGAAAATCCCCCACATATGAGTCTTCCTCACGCACAAACCGAGTGAACTCAGAGGATAAAATTGGGTCCAACATCGTTGATGCTGCAACGAATAATCGACACTTTTAAAAAGAAAGGTTATTATGGGGCCGTAAATGTGTCAAAACAAATTTGCTCATTACTATACAACATTAATCTACAAATACTTTTACTCCTCCTCACTGGAGATGTCACTATCGTCCTCTTCAGAAGAGCTTTCGCCTGCGGCCGCGTTTGACCCGCCCGCAGCGTCCTTCGTTCCCGCCTCAAACTGTTTCAACTTGTTCTTCAAACTCTCGATCCGTTTCTCTTCCTCGTCGTCCCGCTTCTCCTGGACCTTCTTCTTGTCACCCACGAGGTAGACGTACAACTTGGCCAATGTGTCCTCACTGAGAGAATCCATCTCCAACTCAATCTCCTCGTCGTCACGCAAATCGGGCATCCCTTCCTTAATGATGGCCAGGACTTTGGTCAACATACTTTCGGTGATGTTTTGCATTGCCTCAGAGATTTCCGTCTTCATCTCAAACGTGACGTGTTTTGGATAGAAGGAAGTCCCGTTCTTGGTTGGAGCCCCGTCCTCGTCCTCAACGGAATCATATTTGGCCCTTTTGCGCGTTGGGGCGGAACTCACCAACCCCTTACCAGCAAGGGATCTCTTGCCCTTTTTGCCCTTCTTTTTCTTGAGCCACTCCTTCTTCAACTCCTGATACTTTTGCTCCCGCATCTTCTTCAAGTCTTTTGTCATTCTTTCAATGTTTTGGAGCAAAAACTCAATTGTTGGGTCTGTGATCGAGTTCATGTCCAGTCTGAACTCGTCGTCGCTAGTATCCAGGTCAAAATCGTAATCAAACTCGCCCTCGTCTCCTGATTCCGGGGTTGCAGGTCTGTTGGACCATCTGGAGTTGAAAGCATCTTCAAACTTGTGCCCCAACATATTCACCATCGTGCCCTCGGGGTTAAAGAGATAACAGTTTGAGATGACCAATCTCATGTCCGCCTCAAAGTCTGCCGCCCTTTCGTATTGGCCCTCTGCCAACTTTCTTTGAATTGTTGTCAAATCCATTGGATTCTTAACAATGTCAAAGTATGTTGGACATTCCATGGCGACGGGGTCGACTGGCTGTAAGAAGGGCCACGTGAAACCCTCGTTTCGCTTCGACATGAGATCTCTCAACACCTGCTGGGAGAACCTCAATTCTGGCTGGAATTTCTTCTTCTTTGGTCTCATGTCGTAAGGCAAATCCTTAGGTCTTGGTGGATGAATTTCCCTTTTTGGTCTGCCGTTATCTGAAAACGTGTCTCTCCTGATCCGTGGATAGTCTGCTGCCCCGTTCGACTTTCCCTTGCCCCCTTGTTGCTTTAGTTGCTGTTGTTGCTGTTGTTTTAACTGTTGGAGTGGTGCATCGATGGCTGGCATGTTCAACATATGCTTTTCAAAACTGGCCTGGATGTTTCTTGCCATTTGTGAAATTGGGGTCTTCTCACCATTGAACTTGAAACAGTTGTTCACCATCAATTGAAAATCCTCGGATATCTCATCCACGTGAGCGTAAGCATTCGCATTCAACTTCCTTTCGATGGTTGAAAGATCCATGGGTCTGGGAATATAGTTATAATAGAACGGGATGTTCAATTTGACAATATCCACGGGATGGATAAATGGACCCGCATCCTTTAACCTCTTGATTGCCTTAATTGTGTTCAAGGCGTGTTTCTTTTGGTGTAATGGGATTGGGGTTTCAGGCAAATTGGACATGTCCGGTTCCTGTGGTGGTTTTGGGGCTGGGACCATTGGCTTCTCAGCAGGTGCATCAGATGCAGCGTTAGTTTCGCTAGCATCCACCTTTTCCGCACTCTCTGCAGCCTCTCTGGTCTTTTCGCCCTCCTCAGTAACCTTCACCTCTGCAGCGTTATCAGCTTCATTTGCTGAACCGTTTGCAGGTTGTGAATCACTATGATCTACGGCGTCAGGTGCAGGCTCCCCAGAGGTGGCCTCCACAGTTGGGGCCTCCAACTCCTGCACCAACTGAGGATCCACTTGTTGTTGGTCAACATCTTTATGTTGTTGGACCTCCGACATGGCGCGACAGATCCCTTTTGTTGTAGCAAGTGACATCAAAAAAAAAGCTAGCGCGCCGGAGAAGCTGAGGTTTAAATAGCAATTGGGTCGGGGAACCCCCGCGGCAGTGCTCAGCGAGCTAAATTTGCTTTTTTCTCAAACTTCCAATAATGAAAAATTGCACATATTTGATATCAAAATGAACCTTGAATCACAACCTATCTATCGCACAAATCAATAGGGTAGAAATATTTTATATGCGTGGCCTTTGCCCTTTGAGTTGATCAAAATTGAGCACTTCTGCGCAAACTTTTTCTCGAAACCGCGTCGATCACGCCGCGAAATATTTTTTTTCTGAACAAATAAAAATACACCAATTACGTAATTCCACTCCATGGAGAAGATGAAGTGAGTTGTTGTAATCAATAAGATGGACCCATCAGTGGTGTCATTCTACCATCTGGAAGAAGACTAGTGATTTGGATTTTTTGCGATTAACGAATTCGATCGAAATCTTGGCTCTGGTGTAATCTGTAATAATTTTGTCTGTTCCTTAAAATAGTAAACAAAGAAGATTTTTTCTTTTTTTTAGACTGAGCAATATGTTGCTCAGTACTCCATCCTCTATTTAGCCAAAGATTTAAACGCAAGTTTTTTAAGTTTGTAAAACTCCCATATAGTGAGACAAAAATAATCAGATTAAGGGAAATTTCCACTTGACAGTGGTATAGTGGCTCCACACGCTCAGCACGCTCACGTGACTAAACGTCATCGGCCATTACGGTTTAAATATATTTCCCTCAAAGTGTGAACCGGCTCTTTCTCAGTTGAGGTACGGGATGTTTCCAAGGACCACACTTCTGTTTAAAGGAACCCTTTGCAAGAGTTTCTTCAAAGTGGGTACCTTTAGGAATCAAATTGGTTTCCAATATCAACTTGGCACAAAATTGAACCATTCGTGCCAGGGATTGAAATGGTACTCCACAAAGCAAACATCAGATGCCAAACCGGATCTTATCAAGTCATCAAAGCAAGCAAAGGAGGCTCCATCACTTCCAAAGATCTCCCAATTGAAGATCATCTACGATTTGTTTGGATATATTTGGCCAAAGAACAAACCCTGGATCAAATTCAGGGTCGTGTCAGCATTGACATTGTTGATCTCTGCAAAGTTGCTGAACGTCCAAGTGCCCTTCTTTTTTAAGCAAATCATTGATGATATGAACATCGATTGGAAGGTCCTCTCGGAGTCGGTTTCTGACGCCCTACCGGGAGGTTTGGGTGACACGGTGATGCAAACCGTACCGGCTTTACCAACAGTGATTGTTTCTCTCATTGTAGCCTACGGTTTGACAAGATTTGGTGCGGTGTTATTGGGAGAGTTGAGAAATGCCATATTTGCCACAGTTGCTCAGGGCGCCATCAAGTCTGTGGCCAATAACACATTCAAACACTTACTCAATTTGGATCTTCCATTCCATTTGTCAAGACAAACAGGAGGGTTAACTAGAGCCATCGAAAGAGGTACAAAGGGTATCTCATACGTTCTTTCAGCAATGGTGTTCCACATCATCCCAATCACTTTTGAAATCTCGGTGGTGTGTGGTATCTTGACCTACAACTATGGCCCAGCATTTGCCGCGGTGACTCTCCTGACGATGCTCACTTACTCCATTTTCACAATCAAAACCACCACTTGGAGAACAACATTCCGTAGGGAGGCGAATGTTGCAGATCAGAAGGCAGCTTCTGTAGCATTGGATTCATTGATCAATTACGAAACCGTGAAATACTTCAACAACGAGGCCTTACAGGCAAAAAATTACGATGCAGCCTTAGAGAAGTATAAAAACTCATCGATCAAGGTCGCCACGTCATTGGCATTCTTAAATTCGGGTCAAAACTTGATCTTCTCTTCCGCGTTAACCGCAATGATGTATATGGCGTGTCAAAACGTTGTGTCAGGAGGATTATCTGTGGGTGACTTGGTTCTCATCAATCAGTTGGTTTTCCAATTGTCGGTTCCTTTGAACTTTTTGGGTTCGGTGTACAGAGAATTGAAGCAATCCCTTTTAGATATGGAGGCCCTTTTTAAGCTTCAAAAACATCCAATTACGATCAAATCTGAGCCAAATGCGCCCCCCTTGAAGTTGGGAACCCAAGGTGGAGTCATCAGGTTTGAAAATGTTAACTTTTCTTACTACGAGGGTAGACCAATCCTACAAGATTGTTCGTTTACGATTCCATCGGGCCAAAAGGTGGCCATTGTCGGTCCTTCAGGTTCGGGTAAATCAACGATTTTGAGATTGCTTTTCAGATTCTATGATGCGAAATCAGGTTGCATCAAAATTGATAACCAAGATATCAAAAAAGTGGATTTGGATTCACTAAGACATGAGATTGCAGTTGTTCCTCAAGACACCCCCTTGTTCAATGCATCCCTATTGGAAAACTTGAGATACGCCAAGCCGGGCTGCCCAGATGAAGAAATCAACGATATCATCTACCGTGTAAAGTTGAACAGATTAGTGACACAATTGCCAGAAGGAGTTCACACCCTTGTTGGTGAGAGAGGTTTGATGATCTCTGGTGGTGAAAAGCAGCGAGTTGCGATTGCTCGTGCGGTCTTGAAGGATTCTAACATTGTTGTTTTGGATGAGGCAACTTCGGCCTTGGATACCCACACAGAACAGGACATTCTCAAAACAATGAGAGGAAACTTGGAGGGAAAGACCTCGATCTGGGTCGCTCACAGATTGAGAACCATCATGGATGCCGATAAAATCATTGTTTTGAAAGAGGGTCACGTTGTCGAGGAGGGTTCTCACAGGGATCTTTTGCTAAAGGATGGAGGGGTTTATAAGGGTATGTGGGAGTTGCAGGAAATGTTAGCACATGAAGAAGAAGTGGAGGAACAGGAGAAAAAGAAGAAGAAAGAAGAGCAGGTCGCATCTGCAACTACAAATTAATCACATATTCAACATCACCCCCAATGTATCTATTCACGTCTCTTTATACAATTTTTTATTCTTATTATTCACTTTATAATAGGGTGGGTTAATCACAATGGAAGACCTCCAGGGTCTTCCATCACGATATTTTATGAATGTTAATGGAAGTCGTGCTACCAATGGTTACTGATCCTATCGGCACCGGATTCGTCAAATCAAGTCCAAACCCCTCAACCTCTCACAGTTGGGCATTTCCATGTTCTTTGCTCTTTCCAACAATTCGTTATCATTGAAAAACAACCCGTAAGCGTCGTTAAACATTGCCTCCTGTTTCTTTCTCTCGATGTAACACCCTGTTTCCAAGCTTTCAACATACTTGCCCTCGACGTATCTGTCCAACCCCCTAAACTGGCTTTCGCTGTTTTGTCTATTTGCGAAATCGTCCCTCGTCTGCTCACTTATATAATATGGAACACCATACATTGGGGTGACTCGCTCCACCTTCAATGGACCCTTGGCGGTGAATCCGTACCGAGGCACCTTTCCTTTGAATCTCTTTGTAGCCCCTTCCCTGTCTTCGCCACTTCCGGTGAAGAGGGATACTATCAAGGAGAGGAAGATCAATATGATTGGCAAATATTGAGACACATAGCTGACCCAAACCGGAGTTGGAGGCTCCTGTTGGCCAGTAGCTCTCCGCCTTGCCTGAGCACCCGCCTGATGATGCGCCTGTTGCCTACTGCGGAACCCCCCGCCTTGGGGATTAAAGTAGAATCCGTTTGCCGGGAAGCCCCCATTACCAAACTGGAAGGATTGAAATTGAGGCCCACCTGGACCTCCACCAAAAAACATGTTGAAAAGGTCTTCAGGTTGCAGTCCAGCACCTCCTTGAGGAAATCCTCCCCCTGGTCGTCCACCGGCACCACCACTTGGTGCCGAACGAGAATCTGGGTCCCTACCGGTCATGTCGTATATTTTCCTTTTGCTGGAGTCTGAGAGCACCTCAAACGCCTTCGCAATCACCTTGAACGCCTCACTGGCCTTGGGATGCTTGTTCTTATCGGGATGAAGCTTGATGGCCAACCTTCTGTATGACTTCTTGATCTCCACATCCGTCGCACTCTTTGTGACCTTTAAAACTTGGTAGTAATTGTGGCTCTCCACCCTCAATATCTCCTCCACTAAGGTCTTCTGTTCGGGCGTACAATCACTCATCACGGAGAAGAAGAATCACAAGAACAAATCGCCTACAGTGGTGAAAAATTCACTGAAAACGGTGAATAAGTGTGTGGATTATGTAAGTTTACGTAATCAGTGAGTTGCTCAGCATGTGCCATTCGCTCCTTATTCGACTTTTTAAGTATATATAAAATCAATCCTCCTCAGCCAACAACAACATGGCCATCTCCTTTCCGGGATCCTTCTTGTCCTCCTGTTGATCATAGGCAACGTCGACCTTACCCTCCATGACAACTTGTTGAACGTGCTCCTTCTGCTTGGCCCTATCTCTCATCCTCTCCTCAATGGTTCCCTTCACCAACAAACGGTACACGGTGACCTGTCTCGTTTGACCCAAACGATGCGCTCTGTCCATAGCCTGTGAATCAATCGTGGGATTCCAATCGGAATCGTAGAAAATCACAGTATCCGCCGCAGTCAAGTTGATACCCAACCCACCGGCTCTTGTGGAAAGAATAAAGATGAATAATTCCGGATCTGTTTGCCAATCATTCACCAAATCCCTTCTATCACTCAATTTACTGGACCCGTCCAATCTGATGTACTTATACTGTCTGTATGTCAGATATTCCTCCATTAAATCCATCATCCTCGTCATCTGGAAGTAGATCAAACATTTATGACCTCCTTTCTTCAAATCAACCAACATCTTGTCCAACTGCTTCAATTTAGCACTTTCCAACACAAATCTCTCCATCGAAGGTAAACGAATTGTTGATCCCCCCAAATACTTGGATCTCTCCTCAGGCATCATTTCGGCCTTTGGCCATTGATCCATGTCAACACCGTCGTCAATGAGGGCCGCTTGGGTGTTCAAACTCAATGGGGTCAATGCCTGTCTGATCTCACCATCGAATAGACTAGATTCTAGTTGGGACATGAATCTACCGCTTGAACAAGTCAGGTTGATCGGTGGTGCCAACGCCATCTCATAAGCACCCTGTTCAAATGTCTGCATGTACATTGATTGCGAAACCTGATCTTGAACACCCTGAAATGTTATTGGGACCTTTCTAGGCACCAGAGTCAAAGTTGATGGCTTGGTTTTCTCACCATCGTATATTTCATCTCTCAATTGAACCCTTTCATCAAAGGTCGTTATGTAAGAACGCTTGTCAATCGACCTCTTAAGCAGATCCCACTCAGATATCCTCTTGATATCATTCGGAGTCTCATTGACTAATTTTAACAACTTCAATTCACTCTTCTTCTCTTTTACCCAATGGGATGGATCCCACACGTTGAAGAGTTTCTTAATGATAGCATCCTTCTCATTCAATCCATTATCTGTATCCCAATTTGGCGATAAGAGCTCATCAAATAGCAACCTTGGTAGATCATAATCAATCAGATTTCTTGTCGAGTAGTTGATATTAGACTGAATATCACTTGAATCTCTTCCCAGATTGATCTGGCCCTCCAAACCGGGCACCCTAGCATAATCACCAAAAACAAATGCAGACTTTGTGTCCGCTCTTTCAAACAAATCCGGGTGATTACAAACCTTTCTGAATTGCATTACAACATTCATGATCGATTCCACTTCTTCATCCCTCCCGATTCTCTTGTTGTTCTCAATCAAATCAACAACATTGATTTGGGATCTCAACATCCTATACAACTTCTTCTGTCTGTTTGTCATGTCACAATAAACGTCGATTTCGATCTTATCCCCCAATTCACTTTGGACGTTCTTTTTGATTCTTCTCAACATGAACGGCTTCAAAATGGCGTGCAATCTCCTCAACTGTTGCTCGTTCAACTTTGCATTCTTTTCCGCATGGGCTTCAATGTCCTTAGCAAACCATTCACTGAATTCGTCATGGTTGTCAAACAAGGAAGGCATGATGAAATGGAGCAAAGCCCATAACTCCTGCATATTGTTTTGAATCGGTGTACCTGTCAAAAGTAATCTGTTACGACATTGGAAACTCAATAGAGTCTTCCATCTGGAAGATTGTGAGGATTTGATTGCCTGAGCCTCATCCAAGATCATGTACTGCCACTTCATTTTTTGGAAATATTGAGCATCTTGAACGACCAACTGGTAAGAGGTGACAATCACATGAAATGGGGAATTTCTGTTATATGTCACATTCTTCTTGTCCCAGAACTTTCTCAACACCTTTCTGTCCTTTGAGGACCCCCAATATGGAATCACCTTGAAATCGGGGACAAACTTTGATATTTCCTGTTGCCAATTGTGAAGCGTGGATGCTGGGGTCACAACCAAGAATGGACCCCAGATACCATGAGTTTCGGCCAGATATGCCAAGACAGAAATCGATTGAACGGTTTTACCCAAACCCATTTCATCGGCCAAGATACCATTGATACCTTGATCGTACAAATTTGCCAACCAATTAAGACCCTTCAATTGATACTCCTTCAATGTACAGTTCAATAGAGATGGTTGAACCAATTTGATGTCTCCTAATGATGATGGGTTTTGGAAGTTCATTTCGCCTTCGTTTTCCGACTCATCCTCATTGTCATCGCCTGCTGTCACCGTCTCACCGTTAACGTTTGTATTGTTGAATGCCTTGGCCTTGGCCTCCACTTCCAGAAGGGCGGATTGAGCATTGGCGGCGGCCATTCTCCTCAATTCCTCGTCATCCTTATTATCGAAGTCCTCATCATTTATCACCTTGCCTGCTATTGAGATATCAACATTATCGTGTTCACCCTCTTCCACTGTTGGTATCCCCTTGGTGGACTGGTCGCCCATATCGCCCTCCAGTTCATCGGTTTTGATTTTCTTACCAATGAAGTGAGAGTACAATTCTGTTTGATTCAAGAGGAAGTTCAACTTTTTTGCTTGTCGTTTTGATTCCCGGTCCTCTTCGTCCTTCTTTGCTTTGGCTTGTGCCACCTGTTCTGCCCTTTGTCTCACTGATCTCTCCTCACGTTCGTTCTTTTTCCAGTAATTCAACATTTCTCTCATACATCTTCTAGCCTTAGTTATTTGATCCTTTTGGGTCTTGGTGGTTCTCACCTGCCAACGAATTGATTCTCGAGAAGCCAACTGCGCAGTTTTACGGAGATTGATTGTCTTAGCCTGCGAAGTTTGCTGGAACAATCTGTATGCTCTCGGCCCATCCTTACGGGCCAGATCCTTCCAAATCGCAACGTATGTATTGTCGTAGGTCCGTTCCATTGACCTCACCTCCTTTGGCGTCAAGTTGCCGCCTCCAAGAGGCCGGATCACTCCTGTTAGGGGCCCATAATCGGAGACGACCTTTCTCTTCTTTCTGCCCACATACTCCTCGGAATCTTCCACCCCAGGGGCTTGGTACTCCTCTGAGTCTGATAAGATCTCCGACATTTCGTCTACGTTCACCATCTCCTCTGCTCGGGCCGTAGGTCTCCTTCTTCTCTTGTGCTCCTTCGTTTCCATCTCAGGTTCATAGTGGTTCATTCCGTCAAGGAATGGATTCCATTGTCCATCAATCGCAGATTTGGCCAATGCCTCACTTTGGTTGTAAACCTCTCTTATCGTGTGAAGCTCCCGCTGGGATTGGCCGTTCGTCGCTTCCATCAAGAGCTGGGTTTTCAGTCCTCGAAGCGGTCTTGCGTTTGCCTCCAATATCTTGGATCTGTCCACAATCGCATCCTCGAGGCATTCAACCTCTGTCATCTTCTCTCTAATTAACTCCATGTTCGCTTGAGGCATCAAAGACCCAGGGGCCGTCTGGGCCAACTGGAACTCCGTATGTTGGACTCTCAGCACTGTGGATTGTGCGTTTGTGTCTTCCAAGGCCACAACGGTCTTCAACCGGGACCGAAACGTATCCATCAGCGCCCCACTCGGGGTCAACAGGTTCGTCATTGGAGAATGAGGGTGGGACCAACTTGCTTCATCAACGCGTTATGATGAAAATTGAGTGCCATGGTGGGGGTGGGAACTTTGAACGGCGCGGGTTTCAAACCCCCCGCGCTTTACTGATCAAACTGCTACCAACGGACTGTGGCCACATGGAGGATCATTTTAATACCAAACACGGGTTGGTTTGGTGGAATTACCCGATTCTTGAAAGATATGATTTTGAGATTACTGGAGCCTCTTAGTCATTGCCTATTCTTCTTCATCAAATGGCAAATCAGGAGGAGATCCAATCGGCTCTGGAGTTTCTACGGGATCCCCAGGTGGCCCAGCAGCCGCTATCGCAAAGAGTGACGTTTTTGGAGTCGAAGGGGCTCACGCAGGAGGAGATTGAGAGGGTGTTGGGACAAACGGTGCCACAAGCGCTTCCGGTGATGCCAATGATGCCGCCCGTGCCCATGAGACAGTTACCGCCCTCATATGATTGGAAAGATTACTTGATTATGACCACTACCACGTTGGGGTTTCTCTACGGGGCCTACCATGTGGTGAAGAACCACATCCTTCCGTCGGTGTCCCCGCCTAGTAGGACAAAGTTGGACGAGGATAAAGAGGCAATGGATAGGGAGTTTGAAAGGGTGGATTCGATGCTGAATCAACTGGAGATCGACCAAAAGGAATTCATCAAGACCCAGAACGATAAATCAAAGGTAATCGATGATACGTTGGTGACGTTGGAATCGTTGATAAAGGAGACTCAGGAGCGGAATTTGCGCAACGATGAGACTCTAAAATATCTCAAGTTGGAGTTGGAAAGTATCAAGCAGACCCTAGTGAAGAATCTGGACAACCAGAAAGAGACAATTGCAAACGAACTACAGAATTTGTCGAAGATGACAAGAGCAATAAAGGAGGACGTTGAAACGAGAGATATCAAAGTGTCTATGAAAGAGGTTGTGAATGAACCAATTGGATCCCCAGGTTCTAATATTTCGACTCCTCCGCCAGATCTGATAACAAACAAGTCCGTGAGTTCCACCGGCTCAGATGGCCCGAAGTACAATTTGAACATCCCTCCGCCAACGTCGGTGCCTTCCGTGAAAGATATTCTTAAGGACGACTATAAGAATCCTCCGCAAGAGGCGGGTATCCCCGCATGGCAGAAGAATGCCGGTGGGAGTTCCACTACTGGGATTCCGGCCTGGCAACTGGCTGCTGAGAAGTGAATATCTTTCTCTTACACAAGATACATAATCCCAACTAATCCAAACCTAATTAATGTTACAAGACCTCCTATTTTAAAAATATGAACTCTCATCCAAAGAGTTCCCCAAACCCAAATGGAACCCACCGGGGGTAGTTGCAGTTGTTGGGGTGGCACTACTGGAACCACTTGGTAGATCCCTCTTCCAAATACTTTCGAGAGGATCCACTAGGCCCTTTGATATACCTGGAGCGGATGCAGAAGCAGAACCGGGAGCAGAGCCGGATCCTGACCCCGATCCGGATCCTGACCCTGAATCAGCCTTCTGGGTATTCAACGTCGGTCTTGGAACCCCGCCTCCAAGGGGGGAGTTCAGCGCAGACGTGGAATCAAAGAAGTCGAGACTGATGAGCTGATGAGGATGGTAGCCCGTGCTGGTTGTACTAGGCGAATAGAGCGACAAGTCATTGAATGACATGTGGGTTTGCAGAGATGGAAAGGATGGGTTGTCAAACCCAAGGTGGTTCTGGCTCTGACCCTGGGTATCGGTTTCTTGTGTTTGTTTCTGTGGAGCTGGCGTTGGCGATGGTGAAAACGGGTTACTCCCCAGAATTGTTGAAGTTGGTGAGGTCACGGTCTCAAAAAAGTTGAAACCGTTGGAAGGTTGTGGTTGATTCAGGGTTGGTGTTTGTGATCTCTGGAATTGTTGCACCAATAAGGACTCCAAAAACTGGGAACTCAAACCACCTTGATTTTGATCAAATGCCAGCTGCTGGTTTGGTGTTTGGTTGTCATACCTGTTGAAATACTGGCCTTGTTGTTGGATTCCATTTCTGGACCGTCTGGCTCCTTTTGCAGACTCTCCGGAGTTGGTTCTTCTTGGTTTAATGTTCCTATTAACATTTGAATACTTCTGGTTTTGGTTCAACCCCTGTTGATGCTGGTGCTGATTCTGGCCCCTTTTTTCACAGAACATCGTTCTTAATTGGGAGACACGCGTAATCTCTTCCATCTGGTGGGCAAATGCCGCATCCGAGCTCATATTGTGGGGAAAACAGTCGACATCCATTGGAAGTGAAGACTTCAAAAAAAATTTTCCCCAGATCTGCAACGGTCAAAGTGCGCTCATGTGCTCAGGAGGTAAGAGGGGTTTAAGGTGAGTTGTGTGATAAGAGTTAGTATGGTTATGGCAAATAATGTTTTCTGAGTGAAGAAATAGAGGGTAAGGTGAAGTGGGATGATGGGTAGTACGCAAATTCTTGGGAGGAGATGTGATCAGCGTGGAGTGTTATATGATGATTACGTGATGAAACACTCAAGCAAACGAACGAAGTGAGTTTGTTAGAGAATTCTTGATGAGTACCGACAAAGTGATTTTTGGGAGTGAATTTATAAATAAGTATGCCGGTGTCGCCGCTAGACAACCAAAACTCACTCACAATTTGACTTCGTTTGTTTGTTCCTTACTGCATGTATTAGCAAACAAACCGGCGTAAAATCCTTCAATAAATTATATGTTAAAAAGAAGACAGTTGGACTGTATGGATTAGCTGTGGTAACTTGAATCATGAGTGACCTGAGCAAGAAGAAGAGTGGGGCGTGTAGATAAATTTAATTCATGCGCCACAAAAAACCCTCTAGAAGAAACCCCTCGCAATTCCTTCAAATCCGTCTAGCATCATCCCATAAATAAATAACAGAAAAAAGGGGTCTTATTTCAAATTATTTGATAATATATCCGGTAGAAAGACCAGAGGTTGGTTGATCTAGATTTGAAATATAATGCCAAGGCTCATGTGCTCATTTAAAAATGATGAAGAAGCAAACAAATAAAGTGAATCTGTTCTTAATTGACCGTTGGACTAAGCAATCCAAGCATGTGATAAGTAAATATTTATGCAATCCACCAACAAGATAATGTAATTTGCATCTTAAAAAGTGATGTTGAGAGAAGTAAATAAAATGAATCATTAGGTAAAGAGAGAAGTGAAAGTAGGAGAAACTGCAGACAATAACTTAAGCTCATAGTTAATATTTCGGTTGAAGTTTCGTTGCTCAACGACTTGGTTGAAAATCTTCATCTTCAACCGCTTATAAAAGATGTTCCATGGTTAATTCATAATCAATTGACTGCGAGGGTGACAGAAACAGACAAAATACCAACTTAGAGATAATGAGAGTCCTCTCTTTACATCCGACCGTAGTCAAGCACCACCTCTCTCGTTTATGTTTCTAATATGTTCATTACTATGAAAAAGCTATAACTTTTAAAATTAATTACACCCCACAACATCCCCGATTACAACATGTACTTGAAGTCTGGTGAAAGATCCCCCTTCATAATCTTGGTTCTCTCATCGTAGTTGTCCCATTGATTTTGATATTCCGCAGTTTGTTTCTTCTTATTCATCCAAATGAGGTAGGCAGTGTAACCAGTCAATGAGATTGCGGCAAGTGCAGTAAATGCAATACCAATACCCAACCCCTTGATATACCTTGGAGCGTCTTGATTTGGGTAGATAAAAGATGCAACGATACCACCGATGTTACCAAACCCGATAACAAATGCAGTAGCCACAGATTTCCTCGTATGACCGGCAAAGTTAAGAGACATCCAACAAATCAAAATAGGCATACAGGAATAAAGACCCATGACAGTCAAGAAACAACCACCATATCTAACATGGGGATTTGCACTTGCCAAGATCATCGCTAACCCTATGACAGCAACGATTGCAGCAAAGATGGCAAATATGGTTCTGTGTCTGAGGTAATCAGATGAGATGGCCAAGATGAAGGAGAACCCCATTGTGGCCAACCATGGGTAAATAGAGTGTCTTTGAGCCTCCATAGCAGTGTAGCCCATTTCTGTAATAACAGTTGGAGCAAAGAATGCATATGAGTAAGATGGGACGACCAAACAGAAGTAAATGAGCGCACAGATGTACAAGGCTGGTTCCTTGAACACCTTGGCAATATCATCCCAGGTTTGCTTGATTTCAAAACCGGAGTCACCAGCATAAATTTCCAACTTCTTTTTGAGGAATAAACGTTCGTTATCATTGAGGAAACGGGCTTCTTCCGGGAAATCAGTCACCAAGAAGTAGAGGAGAAAGGCCAAACCTGCTGTGAATGAACCTTCAATGATGTAAATCCATTGCCATGAAGACAAGCCATGAACACCGTCCAAATCGTTGATTCTGAAGGCCAAAGCACCCGCACAACCACCTGCAAGACAGGTACAGTTGAAGAAGAAGGCAAATCTTCTCAACGACTCAGGTGCCGTGTAGAAGTTGGAAATGATGTAAAAGATGGCCGGGAATGAACCTGCCTCAAAAATACCCAAGAACAATCTGCACACCACCAAACCGGCAAAATTCCTTGAATAGGCCATACAAATGGTGACAATACCGAAAAGAAAAATCAAAGTGGAGAGCCATTGGTGAGGCTTCACAACCTTTAACATATAATTTGAAATCACTTCAAAGACAATGTAGGGCACAAAAAAGACGGTCAATGCGGTAGCAAATTGATTACCCACAAGACCCAAATCCGCCTCCATACCGTAAACCTTGGCATTTGAGATATTCACTCTGTCCAAGAAGGCCAAAAAGTACATCAAACAGAATGGTGGCACAACCCACAGATCGATTCTCCAAAGCAACTTCTTGTGGTTGATACCCATCTGCTGAGCCAATTCCTCAACCTTTGCTGCTTTCTCTTCATCTGATAATCTGAGATCAATCACGTGCTGTGATTCTTGGTCTTTTGTCGACGTTATGTCGCTTTTTTCGCTTGATGATGACATTGTTATCTACCACTTCATATCGTTGCCGGGGTGACAACACCTGGTCATTTTATACATCTGAAAAATTTTTGTGATAACGGGAAGAAGGATGACGCATACCGGCCCGGTACCGGAATTCGGAAAGCGGACTTCAAATCACTGCGTTAGCCAAATGATTAAAAAAAGAAGGGCATTCAAATGCCTTCAAGACACAAGTGGGTAACACAGTCACCTCCGTATGGTATTTTTTGGTTTCCTTTCATTGCTATCAGCTACAGCAAATTGGAGACCTTCAAATAAAATAATATGTAACGGCATAGCTTTCTCCGCATAGCCATCACCGGTGCGAGGGCCGGCGATGCCCCCCCCCCCCCCAGAAAAAGTTACCCCACCTGTTATGATCGAGTTACTGTGAAAGTTACTGGGAAAGCGCGGCTATTATTCCGTCCCTCCGGCTCAACCCGAAAAAAGTTACTGGGCGCGCCAACCTCTCGGGGGAAAAACAACGTACGGCGGACAATGCCACTCGTTTTTCCGCTGCACTCTGCGTAAAACCCACTGGAACTCGCTGCCGGAGCTGTACTCACCGTATGAGTAATACTCATGAGTCATACGAGATCGATGCAATTCTAGACTCCGGAATTGCATCAATATATTGATAATGATGGTGTCCGGCTCCGGCTCCGGCTGTGGACCGGGTATTGGTGAGGAAGCTGTCAAGTTCATTAAACCGGCAAGAAATTTCTTATTAAGATTTTTGCTGAGCATGAAAGAATCAGATCTTAATCGTATAAACAGAAACTGTATAGAGAGAAAGCAGAGCCTTCAATAAACTTCCAAAACGTATCTACCGTCTTCCTTCATATCCTCAACAGCCTTGGCACCATCGATTTCAACACCTCTATCCTTGGCATCGGCCTCCAAAATGTCCTGCAAACAGGCACTGATATCAGGAACAGGCCAAGTTGGACCACAGAGGTAAAAGTGACCATTCTTATCAACAATCAGATCCTTCAGTTCCTTCAAGTTCTCCCTGATCTTATCCTGGATGTAAACCTTTTCGGGTTGATCTCTGGAGAAAGCTGCACCCAAGTGGGTCAAAACATCGGCATCCATGTAAGCCTCCCAGTATTCACCGTAAAGATATTCCTCCTTCTTGTGACGGGAACCCAAGTACAGGTAAATTTCACCAATTTCATGGCCTTGCTCCAATTGATATTGTCTTTCTTCAATGAAGGCCTTGAATGGAGCCAAACCAGTACCCAAACCAGCCATAACGATCGGTTGAGTGGTCAATGGAGGCAGCTTCATAATAGAAGGTTTGACAGAAACAACCAATTCTTGACCAACTGATAAATCAGACAAATACTTGGAACACTGACCATATCTAGTACGGCCCTTGGAATCAACCCAATCAACGACAACAACCAACAAGTGGACCTCGTTTGGATGCAGCTTTTGAGATGATGCAATAGAATATTCTCTTCTCTTCAAAGCAGGAACAATTTGAACCAATTCTTCTGCGGTTGGTCTAACGGAGGCGAAGAGTTCAAAGATATCAGCAAAGGTGTAGAAGTATTCCTCTTGGAACTTTTTGAACAATTCAGCACCCGCTGGGGAAACCAAAGTTTCCAACTTCTTCTTCTCTTCCTCATCCTTGGCAAATTCAATAAGAGATTCATAGAATCTCTTACCTGGCTTACCAAAGATGTCAATGTTTTCAATAAGAGATTGTCTTAAAGTTCTCACCTCCAATATGTGGTGGTCTTCCTTAGAAGCAACTTCGACCAAATCATCACCGTTCAAGCCGTACATGGTGATGAATTCTTCAACCATCTCAACATTGTTTCTACCATGAACACCCAAAGCCTCACCAATGTTATAGGTCAAACCAGTACCACTGACATCAAACTCAATATGGAAAATGTTTCTAGAGTAATCAGCAGGTGTTAATCTCTTGTTTTCCTTCACCTTAACAACAAAGTTTTTGATTGGCAAATCAGGTCTCAATTCATCTGATGTACCGTATGCTTCCTTGAACATCAATTTCTTGGCCAAATCAAACTTTTGCTCAATCTTAACAGTCACATCATCAATGAAAGCCTCTCTTGGGTTAGAAGCAAATGAGGTATCTCTCAAAGTTGAATAAACCTTCTCGTCTTCTTCGGATTCCAACTTAGTCCATTCTTCGTTGAATTTAATTTCCTTAAAGGCACTTGATTTGGTGGTTTCAATCTGGTCCGCAATGACAGATGCCAACAATTCCGCTTCAGAGCCAAAAGCTTGCAAGATCTTAGTGGTGACGGCGTGTGGATCCAATTCAGGGTAAGCCAAATTCCAGAATGCAGTTTGAATGGCAATAGATTGGGTTCTACCCTGGGTGGCTTCAACGTCACCAATAATGTTCAAATCTAAAACCTTCAAATCCAATTGCTTAGAAGCCAGAACTTTCTTTGTTTCAACGGAAATCAACTTTTCGACAACCTTGTCCAAGTCAAAAGAGGTTTCAGCGTCATTGAGCACAACCACGGTACCGTTGGTCTTCAAGTTGGTGTAAACATCGACAGTGTTCAAAATTGCCAAATCTTCAACCAAAACCAAATCAAACTTTTCAGATGCGTCAACACCGGTGGTGATGTCAACTTGGAATAATCCCGCGTTGATGGTATTATCAAAGGTTGGTCTGAACTTAACGTCCAAGTTTTCAACCAAGGATAAAGCATGAGCTAGCTTGGATGGAACATTTCTGAATTGGGAATTGTCATTCAAGATGAATCTGAAGGAGGAACCATTGGCACCAGTAAGTTCGGTGGTAGAGCTCAAAATGGTTTGCAATTGAACACTATTCAATTGGGATTGAAAGGTTGACTCGAAGATATCAATTCCAAACTTCCCTTCAAAGAAGAGGGCAGCTTGAATATCCAACTTCAAAGAAGAAACAACACCTTCGGAAGCTTCAGCCACAACGGTGATCTTCTTCACGTGTGGGCCAATCAACGAGTTAAACTTGTTGGAATCAAACCCAACGGGAGACTTGATTAAAATAGCGCCACTGGATGGGGCCAAAGCACCAATTTGCTTAACCAAGGAGGCAACTCTGGATTCCGTAGTGTAAACAACGACAACTTCCTCCGAGGACTTATCACCATAGTATTCAAACGATTCAAAAGAGGTACCTGCAATCTCATTCAACTTTTGCAAGGCAAAGGTAATCCTTTGGTGTGGCAAGACCTTTGTAATTTCATCAGCCAAAGCAACAAACAACTTGGATGCAACATCCTTGATATTATCAGCAGATAAAACCCCGTGAATGGTGCCGTGAGTTCTAATAGCATCAACACCGTTATAAAGATGAATGTTCGCAATATTCAACCTTGCCAAGACGTTGGAAACAATGGTGAAATATTGACCTTCCAACCCCCCGGTTGAAGTCAAAACTGGCAATCTCAAGTTCTTCGCAGCGTTCAAAGAGTTGGAGTAAGTGGAAACTAATTCACCCTTCGAGAAATCATAATCCAAAGTACCAACTTGAATAGCCAATGGTAACTTATCACATTGTTGATCCAACAAAACGGGTCCAATGTGGGTCAAAGTACCGGAGGTGGCCAACACTGTGGCAGGTGAGGAAGAATTCTTTAAATAACCCAAAAGGACATTACCGGACCCGACAGTGGTATCCAAGTTGTACACCAATGGAACATCATTTTCCAGATTCTTTCTATTCAAAACAGACCATAATTCAACTGGGTTTTCGCCCACATCCGCAGGTGGGCTGTAGTTGAAAATCTTGTCATTCAAAAGGTAAGAAGTACCAGCAACAAGGGAGTAAACTGAATTCAAAACCTTACCCTTAACTTGATATGGGTCCAATGGCACACCGAATGGAGCAATTGAAGTTGCTGAAAATAGCTCAGCAGTGGCAGAAGCGATTGCAGAACCTGTTTCCTTGCTTGACATGGGGAAAGTTTGCCTTAAGAAGAAGAAAGTTAGCCTATGGCCTGTCTTGAGTTTCTTTTCAAGGAATTCACCACGTCGGAGTTTGAAAAGATCTCGGAGACGCCACAATTGTGTGTCACGTGATATGATGAAAAGGTGTACGCTAAGCTCATGTGCTCATTATTGGTATATTGCAAAATAATCCCGATCTTAGATGCTAAAGGAGGATGATTGATGCACAAAAAGTTTCTGACATTGAATTTCATTGTGGTGTCAGCATTAGTAAGCTTTTCCGTCATTTTTTGGTAAATAAGTGAGCTTTGATGACGTAATCGGTTAATGCTGAGCACAATTATTTTCCTGTGAGTAAGTCGTAATATTTAACAGATTACTAGGGTTATGGTGGCGAGTTATCTTTGCGAGACCTTTGCCTCTCATTCTTAAAACAACTTAAATTTTGGGTTATATTTATAACTTTAAAAGACGTGTTTTGCAATATGTTTCCAAAGCAATATTTGAAAGAAGCTAAAAACCCAAATGTTTTATGAATACAAAGACGTCCTTTTTGATCGGACAAACAAACCTGTAAATGACAAAGGGACACTATATCTACCCTTCTCCAATTGATCATTCAATCAAATTTTAAATTATTGTATTAAAACAAACTATAAGCAAATTCTATCATTCTCCCTTGGACCTCTCCAACATCTCAGTGATCATGTCAGACATGGTGTCAATTGCCCAGTCGACCCTCATCCGTTCTTTCTTCCCCTTAATCAAACCATTAGATCTTAACTTGTTGTTCAAAAAGTACTGAAGGCCCTTTAATAACAGCGGTTGTTCATCGCACTTTGCAATTCTTTCGGCCATTATCTTACCTCCAAACTTGGGCTGCTTGGACTTCTTTTCCCCGGCTCCAAACGCCTTTATTTCGGATTTCTTTGCAATGGTATCCAACGCCGTAATCAACATCACTTCCAAAAAGATCTTAACATCCGCTGTTGCAGTTAAAAAGTTCACCACACGAAGAACATTCAAGGAAAGAGAGCCCTCACCAATGATGAAACCAAAAAATCTGCCCAAATTCAAGATCTTCATCAACTTTTCTGTCTCATCAGAATCTCCCAATAAGTTAGTGGTGGTATCATCACCATCCAACTCCTTAATAAAATCCCAGAGATTTAACTGGAGAGATCTTCTCAGAGAATGGTCATCGCAGAGCTTTTTGGCTAAAATGGCATAGTAGGGGTTGTAAACCTTCTCCATTGTTGCACAATGCATCAAGATGTTCAAAATCTCCTTTCGTTGAGCCTTTTTCAATCTCAATTTTTCCAACTTCATGAACGCATCCATGTAATCCTCAGCAGACATGATGGAAACAAAGATTGCCCTACGAATATCGGTGTTCATTCGGTAAACTTTGGCTAATTCCAACCAATTTGGTTCACTTGATCCAAGAAGATCCTCGATAAGATCATCATTATCCTCATCTTCAACTTCTTCTTTCACACCATTATCCAAACCCTTCCACGCCGAACCAACTAACCACCACTTACCCCTTTCCTCAATTTGCTCTATATCAGCCAAGTTCACCTTGATTGGGTCTGGATTCCTATTGTTATCAATCGATCCAAGCTGTTTCTTTATTCTATTTATCATTAAAGTTGTATTTTCGTTCTCAATCCCCTTCAATTTGTTGTTCTTCAAGTTATTAATAGTGTCCACCAAAAAACTAGTTCTAGTAGTGGTGACAACCCCCCTTTGTTCGTTCTCCTTAATTGATTTATTCAATTCCAAAGAAATCCCCTTGAGAGCATCTGGATCATCGGATCTCAACTTGGACCCACACGATCTCACTAATTTTAATAATAAATCCGTCTTTATTTCATTCACATTCTTGATCAACTTTTCCCGAATTATATCATAAATCAACTTGGCATTCACCAAATTTAATGTGTAAGAATATCCTATCAATCCCATCAAGTTAGTGATCTTTTGAACATCACCACTGGTGAGGTTGGAATTCAACATTTCATTCAACTTCTCGACAAGAGTTTGAACAGCATATGCACCAAATTCCACACCCTGTAACTTGTAAAGAGCCACTAAAGCACTTGAGTATAACACTAGGAAACTCTCTAACATTGGAGTGGAAATAACAACTGATTGAAGGATGATTTTTAAAAGAGCTTCATTGACAAAATGTCTTGGGTTGTCACTGTAGGCTCCATTCAATTCGGAAATAACGCTCGCCATGTTAGGTTCGGACAACTTATTGAAGGGACCTTTCAAAACCCTCAGAACCTTCTTCAATTCCTCGGAATCTGCACCTTCTGCTTCCTTTTTTTTTCTTAACGCAGGAGGAATGTATCTGGACCCAGAAACTTCCTCTATCTCTTCGGTATTAAAAACTGGAGCGATATATGGGTTCTCCCTCACTTTTGGTGTTCCATCATCTTCTGGTTCTGAATTTGAGTCTGATTCGGAACCAGAGGCTTCGGAGTCTTCCAAGCCATACATTTCACGCAAAAGGGCTTTATCATCTTCGTCCAAATCATCATCATTATCAAAATCATCCTCATTGATTTCATCATCAGATCCATCATTCTTATCAGATTCATCGGATTCATCCGACGGTGGTTGCTTCTTTGTACCCTTGGAAAGTTTCCCATCATCACCCATGAAATTCAACCCATCAAATAACCCACCAATGATATCATCATCGTCTTGTTTTGTTAATCCCTTCTTGGCATCAATTCCCAATTTCTTGGCATAGTATTCCATATCGTCGTCTCTAGATTGATAAGCATCGGGATCAGCATATATAACGTCTTCTACTTCTTCGTCTTTTCCATCATACCTATCCATGAAATCTAAACCTTCAAATAAGCCACCCACTAAGTCATCGTCTCCTTCCTTTTTCAACTTCTTTGATTTAAGACCTAACTTTTTGGCATAATATTCCAACTCTTGATCATCTCTAGGTGATTCAGGTTCCACAAATTCAGGAGTAGATGAATCAGCTTCGGAATCGAGGTCGGAAACTTCGTCATCTTCAAGATCATCCTCCTTAACAATTCTTACCTGTGAAGTGGACTTCTTGTTTCCTTTGAGTGCCTTCAATTTAGCTAAAGCATTGCCTTCTTCCGTGTCCTCTTCACCATTAGAATCGACATCCATTTCCGAGTCTGATCCAAGGTAGGAAACCTCTTCAGAATCAAGGTCAGAAACCTCATCTTCCTCCAGATCATCCTCCTTAACAATCCTCACTTGTGATGTCGACTTCTTGTTTCCTTTGAGGGCTTTTAGTTCGGCTGGAATACCGTCGTCTTCCTCATCCATCTCTTCTTGATCATCAGAATCGGATTCCGAACCAAAAGCTGAAAACTCATCATCTTCTAAATCATCCTCCTTGACGATTCTGACTTCGGAAACGGATTTCTTGTTCCCTTTCAAGGCCTTGAGTTTATTAAGAACATCATTTTCCTCTATTCCTTTGTCTTCATCATCACTCGTCATTTTCTCCCCATCATCGGAATTAAAATCCGACACCTCATCATCTTCTAAATCATCCTCCTTGACGATTCTGATTCCAGTGGTCGATTTCTTATTGCCTTTAAGTGCCTTCAACTTTGCAAGGATTTCGTCCTCATCATCCTCAATTTGATCTTGATCCGATTTCGATTCCTGCGAACTTTTTGGACTTTGAAATTCATCTGAAATCTCTCCCCTTTGATGTCTCTTCAAGGCCTTCAATTTATCAATCAATCCCATTGTATCTTTTTCATCTTGTTCGTCTTGGGAATCGTCCTCACTTAAAGCTAATTCTAGATCCTCGTCCGTTGAATAATCATCCTCAGAGCTGGAACCGTGAGTTCTCTCCCAATGTGTATAATCCAGTATTTTCACCTTTTGTGATTGTGGAGAATCGTCTAATTCCTCTTGACCTCTTGCAGGAATGGAGTGAATAGAGTCTTCATTCGAGAAAGACACTCTCTTTTTAACCTTCGGTTGGAGTTCACTGGTTGATTCTCTTTTCGCCGTATTGGGCTTTTTGACCTTTGGCTCAAAATTCTTCTTTTGGTTTTCTGCTTTTTGCTTCTTCTCTTTCAATTTCCTCTGATGCTCCAATCTTTTCAAGTGTTGATCTTGTTTCTTTTGCTTCTTATCCAACTTTCTTTGTTCATGAGGAGAGATTTTCCTTCTTTTAATTGGGGTTTTTTGCGCAAACCGTGTATCATGCTCATACCTATCTTCAGCATCTCTCAAAGAATCCAACATCGAGCCGGGAATGTTGATCTGATGTCTCCTCTTCACCATTTTTATCACCCTTCTCCTTATAAAAGCAGATTGTCAAGAAAAAATTTTTGGTGAGGTTATGTAATCATACCATACAATTAACAAATGCTAAGCGTAAATACCAACGGGCCTGTAAGGGTTTGAAAGGATGAGGTGTTGATGGTCAAGTAAGTGAAAAATTTGGTGAAAATAGGATTATATTTATTCAAAGCACATTCTCTAAAAAGAGACTCAAGTCCACTCTTCCGTATTAAAGAAGGTTGGAGTCTGATTTTCATGATCCTAAGTTTGTGCGTATGATAATCGTTAAAATTGAAGCCATGCCAAAGGTGACCAGCAGTATACTTTAAATGCCAATGGAGATGTTGAAATAAAAAAAAACCCAAACAACCAAACAACCAAACAACCCTTAAGGCCCATGATACGGTTTGGATGAATTTTTACAACTTAGTAAAAAGTGGTAGTGCCTTCATATCCAAAACAAATAATGGCTATCCGTAGGGTTGAATGAGGTAAAATGGAATCCCTTCCATGTGTCACGTGATTTACTGCTTACCTAATGAAATGTTCCTCCAATCACCGCCATTTCCTCCTTTACCTTGATAAAAATGAACAAATCAGACGCGTTGAAGATGATTGGAGAGTGCTTGTTGCTTTCAGCAACAACTTTTTCTGCATACTATCTGATGTCGGCGCTTATGGGGGATTTTACAACCCGTACGGCAGATGAAAAGTCGAAAACCAACAAGCACATTCAAAAGCTGAAGGCAAAGTCTCCTCATTTGAAGTCAGTTCTTTCACAATTATCCTCATATGAGAAAACTATGTTGGCCTATTTGGTCCCACCGGAGGATATTGATGTGACATTCGATGATATTGGAGGCTTGGAAGGAATTATTGATGATTTGAGAGAATCCGTCATTTTACCATTGGTGTATCCCCAATTATTCTCTCAATATGGGTCCTTATTATCGGCTCCTAAGGGTGTCTTGTTGTACGGTCCACCGGGATGTGGTAAGACGATGTTAGCCAAGGCCTTGGCTAAGGAGAGTGGATCAAACTTCATCTCCATCAGGATGTCCACCATTATGGATAAGTGGTTTGGTGAAAGTAACAAATTGGTGGATGCTCTTTTTAGTTTGGCAGGCAAGTTGGAACCTTGTATCATCTTTATTGATGAGATTGATTCATTTCTCAGAGAAAGATCCTCTACAGATCATGAAGTTACTGCGACTTTGAAGGCCGAATTTATGACCTTGTGGGATGGGTTGGTGTCCAATGGTAGAATAATGATATTGGGGGCCACAAATAGACCAAACGATATTGATTCTGCATTTCTGAGGAGAATGCCAAAGAAGTTCAGTATCACCCTTCCAAATAGAGATCAAAGGCTTAAAATCTTGGAAAAGGTTGTGGAGGGAATAACAATCGATTTCCAATTAACCCAATTGGTCGATATAACAGAGGGCATGTCAGGTTCTGATTTGAAGGAACTGTGCAGAAATGCGGCCATTAACTCAACAAGGGAGTACATCAGGAAAAACGTCATTGATTCCAATGGTGGTCTCATGTCAAGCGTTGAGGATATCAAATTGAGACCATTGAAGTTATCAGACTTCGTTGGATCCATGGATCCTGCCAGGGTGATGAAGTTAAACCTGGATTTGGATTAATTTACTTGTATTTAGAGTTGTACCCCAAACGGTGAAAATCTTTGTTTTCTACATTGTTAAAAAACCCCTGGTTATGGGGGAAACTCCAACGGTTTGGGGACGTTAATCTAGACCTCGCTTTGAATCACACACCGACTTTTTTACAGTGTGGGATCTTCGAAGAGGTCCTAATTGCTAAAGAAAGAGGTTATGATGAGGGAAGAAAAATTTTCGAGTGCTGTAGAGAATAAATATGGTGGTGTTACGTAAGCCTACTCCGCTTGAATGTTCTTCAATTGAAAGATTCTTCTTGATTGAAGCCCAATGTAGAAGACAGTAGACACACCAATGATGATGGTGATGGCCAACAACAAGAGATTAAGCGGAATTGGGTTCATTTCGAATTTTGTATGAGTCAAAAAGTCCAATTCTGATTGTAAGAAGTTAAAGACACCGGAGATGGTCATGATTGATCCGTAAATGACACCAAAGGTCTCAAACCCAAAAACTTTGGCACAATAATCGGAAATGGATGTGTAGAAGAACGGTCTGTAGCAAACAAAAACGAGAACATTGATAACACCGGAGATCCAAGAGTTCTTAACGACACCCAAAACCCCAATCAAGACACTAACCCCCAATAACCCGTTCATGACGTTGAAGGTGGAAAAGTTATCGAGGAGCATACCAACAAATGGGATTGAAATGACACCACCCAATGGTAAGGCCACATCGAAGATCTTATTCAACGCATTGGCCTCCTCCGGGGATCCAAAGAGGTAGCTGTATTGAGAATTAACTGTGGCAACGAAATAATTCAATCTGAGCATTTGAATGGTGGCAAATGAGCACATTAAAATAAACCACAAAGATTTGAATTGAGTAGACGCAGGTTGTCCGTGTAAAACACCGAAGATTGAGGTAGAAAATGATGGGCCCTTTGACTGGGCCTCGATTTCATTCTCAACATATGCGGATCTAATCGCATCTCCAATACTTGACTTTCTTCTTCTAAATGGGGTGCCGTCGATACCTGTCAATGGGGTGGTTTCGTCCACTTCGTCAACTGGTGTAACGTGTAAGCTTTCCTCCATGTTGGCGGATCTAGACACTGCCAATTGTTCGTCCGTTGGGTTTGGAATCAATTCCGGTGGAGGAATCAAGTAAGATTCATGGGGCATGATGAAAACCTGAACGACGAAGATGAAGATCGGAACAATTAAATACAACTTGTAGAATGTTTCCAAGGTGAAGAATTTTGGGTTAGCCAAATACAGCTTCTGGTAAATCAAAAACACTGCAGATGATGTGTCAAATGCTCCTGTTAGCAGGGCCAAAATTAGACCCGATTTTTCTGGAAATGCATTCGATAATTGGAACGAAGAGATGTAGGAGAATGGTCCCCCCAATGCCATCAATGAGTAACCCACTAAAATTGGGTCAAATAAGGTGATCGACTTTGAGTTAATGAAGACCAGTGAAGCCAATGCCAAAAAAGTGGCACCAACAATACCGCAAAACCTTGGACCAAAATGATCCAATGAACCACCAATGATCAGCGCAGAAACATTTGTCAAAGCTGCCCCCACGGTGAACATCCTATTCAAGTTCAAATCTTGTTGGGTACACTTGGAATTGAACGACATCACACCAATTTCACCAGCCTTGCAAACCTCTTCGTAAACGCCCTGGTCAATCAGAATCGGCTTCAAAGCTGCAAACCCAAAAATCGGACCTGCTCCCAAGAGACACCAAACAACCGCGCAAACAACTTGAATGATTCTTCTTCTTTCAGAAACTTCAAAGAAGTACATTGAATAAAGTCTTGAGAAGAACCAGAGTCATCAATGGGAGAAAAAACTTCTCTGCGTGGAGATAAGATAACAAAAAGAGTGTATTTTTCGGAAAAGACCGAATATTGGCTATATGAATCTGAGGGTTTTGGTATTGGAATTGTTGGAAGTGGCGCATTGTAATGGTAGTGATGGATATTGATGGATGTGCTGAGCGATTTAAGTATTGTCACGTGACGTCTTCCTGCGCCACATGGGTTTATTTTCATCTCTTTAAGCGGCGCATTGACTGCTCTCTTGTCTGCATTGACCCTTCTGGTGGTATTAACCCCCTGATATGAACAAATTTGAAGACCCACCTCTGGATTACATTTGTGACGTTTTTGTGACATTGGAGGTGACGATTGCAGTGACAATAACTGGGGAAGTTGCCTTATTCCACCCTCTCACGCGTCACAGGTTACGTACAATTCAGCTGGTAGACAGAGTTGCTTCGTGTTCTTTATATGGTAGAAGACTGGGGGTGATGACGGAACAGGGTGGGCTGCAGATCATTGACTTGGTGACTTTTGAAGTGACAAGGATACGGCAGATACCCCGTGGGGACCATCTAAAGTTGCTAGATGATGATACAATAGTAACTGCAGGAAATGGAAAAGTGTGTGTGTTCGTGGAATACGAGCTAGTGAAGGAACTGGATTTGGGTACACACATTGTGTCTCTCTGTCATCTGAATTTCAATATACTCGTGACCGTTGTGAAGGATTCAATTGTAACCAATAGAGGTTACTCTTATAGTCCTCTGAGTCATCAGTTGACACCTCTAGGTGCATCCACACCTGGGTTTGGGTATCCCCTAGTCACGCAAACCGAGCTAACAACAACAAAAGATCGAGATCATCTGCTGTATATCCAGGCAAGCATGGAGGGTAAAATCGCCATTTCCACGTTGGAACCCGGGGGAGGATTCATCTTCAGGCCCCATAGGAAGACGCTCACCGATTCCAGTTTACTCTCCCAACCGATATTTGCGATCGCAAATATCGGCACAACCCTTGTCACCGGTAGTGATGGAATTTTGGGCATTTGGGATATCGTGACCAAGAAGCGAAAATCCCAGATCAAGAACCTTGGAGGGGCTGTTACTGCTCTGGCAATGACCGAAAACGCCATTCTAGTGGCCATTGGTGATGGTGGTGTCAAAAATTCACCAGAATCACTCGACTTGGATTTGAAATTAGTGTCTAGTCAACTTTTGGAGTTGAAATACTAAAGTTGAATCATTCAAAGGCTCTGCATTGTGAGAAATTAGTGCCAGTCACACTCAAGGTTCATTTATCCCTTTTTTATTTATTTTATATCCAATGCTCGGTAACCATCTGAGGTCGAAAAATCGTAACTCTCTATCACTCACCGATTCTTCTTATAAAAGTTTGATCATAGGATGTCCAAGACGGTTCCTAGGGATCTGCATTCTGCAGAGACCTTTGTTACATCTCCTTGTTGTGTGCATTTGGGAAAGGTGTTGAAATCAGAGGCCCGCGTGGCAGTTTTGAAGACTTACGAAATTGCGATGAAGATCGTCATCATGGGATCAGTTAGAGAGTATTTCACCAAGGAAGGTACTGCAGTGGATACTCGGAAATTGGTAGAGGCGAGAAACTCGATTTTGAAGTGTCAGCTCTGTTCAGAAAAGAATTCAAACTTATTCATGTGCATTCAATGTGCCACTGTGAGATGTATGGAACATGCACATGATCACCATAAACAATCAAATCATCTCTTTGCAGTCAATTCGTCAACAGGACACATGGTTTGCTTCAAATGTGAGGACATTTGCTCCCATCCCTATTTAGAAGGCATTCGGATCAAGGTGATTAAAACAAGCGGATTGTTCAAGAGTTACCCCGGTGCACCCATATTTGAATCAGAGCATAGTCCTGATAAAGCCCAATTGGTGACCAGCATGTCTACACCACCAAGTTTCAAGGCATCTCTAGGGTTGAGAGGGTTCATCAATATGGGCTCGACATGCTTTATGTCAGCAGTCTTACAATGTACCATTCATAACCCTTTTATTAAGAATTACTATTTCAGGGGTTCTCATTTGGATTGTGAAAAGGGATGTGAGGAATGCTTGTCCTGTTGTTTAAACGATATCATGAAGGAATTTTACTCTTCAAAGGCCATCATTGGGTTCGGACCGGTGGATTTCTTGACAACCTCCTGGAAGGTGAAAAGATCATTGGCAGGATATAGTGAACAGGACGCACATGAGTTTTGGCAGTTTCTTGTACATCAAATCCACAAAAATGACACCAAATCAAGAAAGTATCTGCAGAATAAGGAGAGTACTCCTGTCGTGGATGGGATATCGGAAATTAAACCGCAAGTGGTGGACTGTGATTGCATCATTCATAAAACCTTTGCTGGGAAATTGCAGAGTACTTTGACCTGTTCCGAGTGTAATAACACGAGAGCCACCGTGGACCCGATGTTGGATTTAAGTTTGGAAATTCAACAGCTTGGTCCAGAGGGAAGGACACCAATGGATAACTTGGTGACGTGTTTGAAGAAATTCACCAAAAGGGAAGAGTTGGATGTTCTCTATAACTGCATTCATTGTAAAAGGAAGACAAAGGTGTCGAAACAATTGCATATTTCAAAGCTTCCTCCAATATTGACAATCCAATTGAAGAGATTCGAACATTTCCGCACCAGTGCCAAAATTGAACACCACGTTGGTATACCCGAGGCATTGGATATGTCCCTGTATGGATCTGCTGAGTATCAAGGTGTTTCCACTTACGAATTGTTTGGGATTGTGGTTCACATCGGTAGTGTGAATACTGGTCATTATATTGCATACGTTAAGAAGAACCAATATTGGTTCAAATTTGATGACGCCACCGTCATTCGGGTTGATAAGGAAGAAGTGTTCAAGGTGAGGGCATATTTACTATTCTACTGTATTAATGAGTTTATATAGGGTACTTTAATCGAAAAAGTCATCATCATCATCGTCATCGCTCAACGCTTCTCTGATAGTCTTCTTTTGAAATCTCAGCTTGTGAGATTGCTCTAAATCCTCGTCACCTCTTTGATTGATCATCAAACGTGAGTCCGTCTCCTTGACTGCACCCACACCTACCATAACAGCTTCCAAATCTTTGACACTTGTATTGTTGCCGTTTATCAATGACAACCCCACATACTGCTTAACAACCTCGGTGTCCTTATAAATAATGATTGTTGGGCAGTTGGAGTCGGGATAGTTTTCAATAGCTCTACGACCTTCAATATCACAGAATTTGATGTCTTTAAATTTACCCGCAAGTTGACTCCAAATGACACTAAGTAATCTACTCTGGATTGTGGATTGACATGATAAGTGGATAAATACCCAGCACTCTTTTGATGCCTCCGTCACCTCTTGTGACCATTCCGGCTTTGAAATCGGCACCACAGACCCATACTTTTCTTTCGATTGGAGTTGTTTCATTTCAGCCAATCGACGCTGCTTATAACCCTCTAAGAATTCGTCATCCTCTTCATCCTCCAATTCATCCAATTCATCCAAATCCAGGTTCTCCAACCTATTCAAGTGTTGATTTTGGATGATTTCCTCGAGGGCCTCCTCTAATTGCAATGTTGGTGATGGCGGTTTTTCTGGAATGATCCCTTTTTCACGTAAAATGTCATTCCATTCCGTATCTTCGGTTGGGTCTACTTCCACTTGGAATTTCTGGTTCTGCATAGAGGGCGCTGGTGGTTCAATAAGAATTGAAGCTTGATTCGATTTTTTCAAAAACACCAATAGGTTTTGCGATTCGAACTTGGAACTAAAAAACTAAATTGCCGCTTTCTCCACTTGGCCACAATTTATTAAAAAATGCAAAAGAAAATTGTGTTCTTTTTATCATTTTTTAAACAATTTTTTGACAAAAAAACTCATTTTTACTTTCAGTTTCTAACTAACATTTTTATATTTAAAAATCGTTAAATAAACCATAAATTGTAAAATTTGTGCAAAAAAGGCTAGGAATCGAACCTTGACATTAAAAAGAAACCTTTTCCATTTAACTACTTGCCTTGGAGATCGACTAAAAAAGAAAAAAAAAAGCCGGTGCCTGTTGTGCACAAAGCTCACGCACCCCGCGCGGCTCACGTGTCGCCCTCCGTCATCTCAATATGCTGAGAAAGTCGAAAAAGACCGGTGAAATCATCGTTTTATTCCAAAAGAAATGTCGATAACACTACAACAGGGGTTTGTTAATGAGACACTGGACCGATGTTTAGAAGATTTGATTGTGAGGTTTGTTGTGAATTGTCCCGAGGAGGATCTGGCAAGTTATGAGCGTGTTCTCTTTCAAATGGAGGAAGCCCACTGGTTCTACCTAGACTATGTGACATCATTGAATCCCCTATTACAACCGAAAAAGATGAAGCAGTTCACGAAATCTTTGGTGAAATTATGTCCCGTGGTTTGGCAATGGGGTGATCCAGAAGTTGCATTGGCATCATTTGGTAAATACAAATCAACAATTCCAGTGAGAGGATGTGCCCTAATCAATCAATCAATGGATAAGATGTTATTGGTGAAGGGTATTGAGAGTAACTCTTGGGGGTTTCCGAGGGGAAAGATTTCAAAGGATGAAAAAGATGTTGATTGTGCAATTAGGGAGTTGGAAGAGGAAACGGGTTATGATGCCAGTGATTCGATTGATGAGGATCTTTACGTTGAAAGAACATTGAAAGGAAAGAATTACAAGATATATATCATCAAGAACGTACCGGATGACACAAAATTCGAACCCAAGGCCAAATTTGAAATTGTTGATATTCAATGGTATTCTTTCAAAAAGTTGAATAAAGATATGAAGAACAATTCAGGAACATATTTTTTGGTCAATTCTATGTTGAAACCAATCATTTCCCATGTCAACTCCTGGAAGAACTCGGATGTGACCCACCTAAAGAAGGTGGCCACGGAACAATTGAAGAAATTACTTGGTGTTGGATCTGATAAAGAGGTGAGAAGTCAAAGCGTTGTTGATCCAGGTAGAGAATTGCTCTCTTTTATTCAAAATGCTGCTAAAAAACACGAACTTGATACTTCAAGTGCCACATCTACAGTGACAACTAATGCTCCACAAACAGCCATTGCTACAACAACCCATTCAATACCGGTGCATAATCCAATTTCCCCGGTTTCGATCCCTCCAATGCCAATGTTACCGCCGTTGCCTTTCATGTCTCCATTTTTCCCACCACCAATGCCAGGTTTCAACCCATTTCCATTCATGCCACCTCATCCGATGTTCCAAAATGGCGCCAATGGTGCCAAAGTTGATGTCCATGCCCCATCTGCTTCTTCTTTGAGTAAACCAAAGTTGAGATCTAAAGTGGCCAATTCGAGGGAATTGTTGAGTATTTTGACTTCAAAGCCATCCTCAGCTGGATCAACGAATGGTTCCGGGAGACTTTCAATTGGTGGCCCAATGAAAATTTTAAAGAGAAACGAAGACCAACAGTCCAATGCTAGTCAATTAATGGATTTGTTGAAGAGACCACAAACCAGTTCACAAACTCCACCAACACCAACATCAACGAAAACAGAATTACCAACCTCCCCTGAGTCTAACGCATCGCAATTAATGAACATCTTGAAGCGACCAGCTCCCCCAAGTAATGAATTGAACGGTTCCAATGGTTCCAATTACTCGAATAGCTCGGATGCGTCTTCGAAGGAATCGATCAATGGGGAAAGGCCATCAGATGGATCTGCTCAATTGTTGAACATTTTAAAAAACCCATCACGTCAAGGTACTCCTGTGCCAGAACCACAAGAACAAGAAAAAGCCAATGGAAAACACCTTTTGAACATCTTGAAGAAACCAATCAATGAGTTACCATCTACTTCAAACAAGGATTCCGACAGCAGTGAATGTCTGCTTAACATTTTGCGGAAACCAAGTACACCAGCTCCTGAATTAGCACCAGTTGCATCGCCTTCTCCAGCGGCTATTCCCAGTGTTGATAGCAGTGCATACTTATTGAATATGTTGAACAAACCAACCACACCTGTACAAATTGCATCCACAACAGATAGCAGTGCTTACCTTTTGGACATGTTAAAAAAACCAGTTATGCCACCAACAGAGAAGAACCCCTTATTGAACATTTTAAAAAAGCAAGACCCCCAAGTGAGTAGACCAGAACCAGAATCTACTGCAGGGTCCACTAACGCTTCACCATCAGAGGGGAGTGCCCAATTGTTGGATATGTTGAAAAAACCGTCTCCCACTGTCATTTCCAACATTTTGAAGAGACCCACATCGAATACTGAACAGGACGCCAATCTCCTTAACATCTTAAAAAATCCCACACAAACTGCACCACCTGCATCCAAACAGAGGGATTCTGTTCAACAATCCACCAAACTCTTGAATTTACTAAAGAGATCACCAACTCCCGTTGCTGAGCCTGCACAAGAGAGTAATGATGAGGAAGATTATGAAGATTATGAAGATTTTGAAGATTTTGAAGATGCAAATGACGAAGGTGTAAACGTTGGGTTATACATCAGTGATAGCGAATAGAAGATCTTTTAGCATATTTGTACATCAATTAGTTGTATATTAAATAAGACTCATTTTAACTTAAGCGTTTATTTGCCAACTTCGAGCCCACTCTACTGTCCATTGATGACCTATCTGGTGATATTAACGTCACCACGTCACCCAATTCCTTTTTTAGGGCCTCCAATTGACGTTTACCCTTGGCGATCGCCTCCAAATCATTGATTGCAATAACATTCACCATTGTTCTCATCAAATAATTACCACTCAATGGTTTCAATTTAAACCCCTCTGCTTTGTCCGTTTCATCATGAAGGAAGACCCGTGTCAACTCTATTATGATATCTCCCCAATACCATCGTTTGCCACCAACCCAAAATTCCGATTCCACTTTATACCCCAATTCATCAATGTAGCCGAATATGTCGTCACTCTGATAGATTGTCGTCTCGTAAATCGTTTGGTTGGTTATACCGTCATTTGAGCCCGTTGCAATCGGTATATCGGATAATTGGAAAGTCCAAATATCCCCCTCACCTTCGGCCAAAGATGAAGGTTTCAACGCACTTTTCGGTTCTCCTTCCCATACTTTTGTCAATCTCATCCTATGGCTCTGGATTTGGTTGATTTGGCCTGCCTTTTCTGGAGGGTCGAATGGCCAGCGTGGAGCTAAAATGACCGTCTGTCTTTTGATTGAAGTCCCCTCAAACCCTGTAATTGTTTCCAAACATTGAGTAATAGTATCCAATTGTTGGGACTCAATTGTAGCCCCTAAAGATAGCTGGAGAACCATTAATAACAATAATTCACCTCTGTAAAGAGGAAGAAGCAGTGAAAAGTTGTTACGTAATAAACAGTAATCAATTACGTAACATACCAATTATCTAAGCTTACCTAATCAACTTTCATACATTTTTTTGAGCGTTAGCACGAAAATTTTTCACATCTTTTGAAGCCTAGAGTTCATTGAATCATGTCGGAATTCGACCCATCCACTGTGGATATCTCCCATTTGGACTTTTCTGATTTGACAGAAAAGTACCACGTTGAAGAACCTCAATTACCTACTGATTCTTACGTTCTTGTTGATGGTGCACCAGTTGCTCCAGAGGCCAAAGCACCAGTTTTGAAGAAGGTTTTATCAAAGCTGTTTGGTCAATGTGGTACTATTGAAGATATCTTGCTTCCTTTGGAGGGGGGTAAGACCAAAGGTTACTTGATCATCAAATTTTCTAAGCAACAAGAAGCTTTAAAGGCAGTTAAGACATTGCACGGTAAGAAGTTGGATGTGAAGCACAGATTATTGGTCAACAGATTGACGGATATTGAGAAGTATGTTATGAGCGGTGCAGTGCCAGATCAATTCCAAGAACCAACTATTCCAGAATTCAAGAACGTTGGTTATTTGAACTCGTGGTTATTGGATCCAAATGGTAGAGATCAATTCCTCTTGAATTCCCAAAAGTCGGACGGTATTTACTGGTTTAAGAAGAACATCAATAAGGAGGAAGTGATTGAACCAAGACAAAATTGGACCTCTTCTCACATGACTTGGTCTCCAAAGGGTCAATATTTGTTCACAACCTTCCCAAACGGTGTTCAATCCTGGGGTGGTGATCAATTTGTTAGAATCAACAAGTACGTCCATCCAAACGTCCAAAAGGTGGACATTTCACCAAATGAGAAGTATCTGATCACCTATTCACCTGAACCATTGATTGATCCATCGGAGCTGAAGCCAGAAATTAGAGAGTCTTACCCGTTCACAAGCGAAGATGCAGGTAAGACGTTAGTCATCTGGGATATTGTTACCGGTTGGCCTGTCAAGACGTTTGTTGTTCCACCTGCTATGGACCAACAATGGCCATTGGTGAAATGGTCTTTCGATGAAAGATATTGTGCCCGTATGGGTCCAGATGCTATTGCCGTGTATGACTCTGAAAACAACTTTGATTTATTAGATAAGAAGTTACTTAAGATTGAGGGTGTTCAGGACTTTGAGTTTTCACCTTCCGGTATCAAAACTGCAACTTACAAGAAGGGTGATCCATTGGAGGTGATGTTGGCTTACTGGACACCGGAATCTAACAACCAATCTGCGAAGGTAAGTGTTATGACTTTGCCACAAAGACAAGTTTTGAGAACTGCACCATTGGTTCAAGTTGCGGATTGTAAGCTCTACTGGCAATTGGGTGGTAAATACTTGTGCTGTAGGGTGAACAGACATACGAAATCCAAGAAGACAATGTTCACTAACTTAGAGATCTTCCAAGTCACCGAAAAGGATGTTCCAATCGAAAAGATTGAATTACAGGACGTTGTGAGCGAATTTGCGTGGGAACCAAAGGGGAATAAGTTTGCCTTCATTTCTAAGAGGGATAGAACCGATTCAGCCAATGTTCAATTGGGTACATCGACCAAATACTCCGTCAGCTTTTACAACATTGAAGAAGTTAGAGTTGGTCAAGGTAAGATGGCAAACGTTATCAGAAAATGGGTCCAATCCGGTTCCTTTGACGATAAAGACATCAACACAATTGAATGGTCTCCAGTGGGTAGATATGCTGTCACTGGGTGTATTGGCAAGGTTCAATCTCAATTGGATTTCTACGATTGCGAATATGAGAACGAAAAGGAGAAGACAAAGGAGGTCAAGTTGTTGGCTACGGAAGATTTCGGTGGGTTGACAGGCCTTTCGTGGGAATCTTCCGGAAGATCTATTGTTGCATTTTCATCTTCAAAGACTTCTCCAGTCAACAACGGTTACACAGTCTATGACTTTGTTGGTCATATTACCAGAACTGAGGCTATTGATCAATTCTACGACTTCCAATGGAGACCAAGACCTGCATCCTTGTTGAGTATTAACGACAAGAAGAGAGTGAGAAAGGCATTGAACGAATCCATTGCTCGTTTTGAAGAGTTGGATATCATGGAATCCAATGCGGAAATGAGGGATCTCATCTTGGAGAGAAAGAGATTGCTGAAGGAATGGAGAGAATGGGAGACTGCTCTGGAAACAAAGATGACGAAGCTGGGTTACACCGAGGATGTCGAGCAGGTGGAGATGACCGTCATCGAAGAAGTTCAAGAGGTTGTTTTGGAGGAGAAAGAGGAGGCCATTCAAGGTTAACTCTTTACGGAATGAGCACACGTTACGTAATACTGTCTATTTAACTAAGTAAGAAAATTTCATCGAATTGAATCGAAGTTTATTAGTAACAATGTTGAGATCGATGAGAATGGTGCTGGGTAGGAGGCTGTACACGACGAAAGTGGTGACTCCGCCTCCGCCAAGTCATTTGACCGAAGAGGAGGTGTCAGTTTATAAGAAATTAGCACAAGAATTGGCCCCTAGTAAGATCTCGATTGAGGATTTGAGCGGTGGCTGTGGACAGATGTATGCCATCGAAGTGCACAGCCATCACTTCAAGGGGTTAACAATGATCAAACAACACCGTTTGGTCAACCAAATTTTGAAGGAGGATGTGGGTAAATGGCACGGTTTGAGAATCAAGACCCAACTTCCGGATCTTGAATAAAATGTATATAGAATTTACGTATAATTTTGATGGTTTTTATATTGTAAACAAAGTATTCAAAACGAGGTTATAATATAGGAGACCAAAGGATTGGAGCTGATATGAGTCGATGAGGAAAAAAAAAGGATCGAGACATTGCTCAATAACAAAATGAACGAGTTGACAAAGAAAAATGGATGTATTGAACCAAGGGGCTTTTAAAACCGAAAAAAATGATTGAAAATAATGGTATCCCTTAGTAGATACCCCAGTATTGTTCAACATCCAAAGAACCTGGAGACTTCCACATATCGTCGAAGGCAGTGAAAAGGATGGTGTCACTACCACAGGTGGATTCGATGGAAGAGATGGCGGTATCTTGGTTGGCCTGAGAAGGAACGGCAACACCGTTGGCCTCACCGCTGTGTGGCCAACCGGATTCAACACACATGACAGACTTACCACAGGCGACGGCAACTCTTTGCATTTGCAAGAGCAACCAAGCACCAGCACCATCAGGTTGAACAGTACCATCCCAGTAGGCGTGAGCGTTGAAAGCAATGTAGTCGGAGAATTCACACAATTCGGTGTTGGCCAAGATGGCAACGTGGGTGTCAACAGAGACAACAGGACCGGAGTAACCTGCGGCGGTCAAACCGGACTTGGCGGTGTCAATGTATTCCTTGATTTGGGCAACGGTGGCTTCACCATCGTTGACCAATTCGTTACCAACGGAAACTGTGTAGATGTCGTCCCAAGAACCGTAGGAGGAGACGGCGGAGGAGATGGTGCTGACTGCACCAGCAATGTCGTCAACGTAGTAGATACCCAAGAACAACTTTTGGGAGCTGCTCTTGGCTTGCAAAACGGTGCTCACTTGGTCACAGTCCACACCGTACAATCTGATGAGGTTGTAACCTGTCAAGGATTCAAAGTCGGACTTGACACTGGCTAAATCCTTACAGGTACCATCGGAGTTGTATGGGGAGTAGGTGATACCAAGGGCACCGGAGGAACCAGCGGAAACGGCAGTAGTGGATTCTGCAGCAGCGGTTGAGGAGGTCGAGGTCGAGGTTTCAGCAGCAGCGGCCTTTTCTTGAGCGTTGGTGGTGACTTGGTAGGCGTACTCAGTGGCAGTACCATCGGTGACAGCACCCACTGTGGTTTGGACAGCAGCTGGGGCGTCCACTTGTGCGGTGGTGGTTGGGAGGGAACCGTCAGCCTCCACAGTAACTAGAACAGTTTCAGTCACATGAACAACCTCTCTCTTGTGGTTGTGGTGAAGGTGGGCAACTGGGGATGCAGAGGCCAAAGCGGAAAGAGCGACTAACGCAGCAGCAATTGAGAACTTCATGAAGGGAGTGACTAAGTTGGAATTGTAGGAGAAAAGGGGGGGTTACGGTGGCCTGTAGCTCACCTGATGAGAAAAATTTATCAACATCCCTGGAATTCGCGCCTTCCTAAATAGGCAACCGTGGTTGAGGTTGCGGGAGAAGAGAGACCAAAATGGGATAACTCGGGACCGTGGGTCCTTATCCAGATCGGAAGCATTTTGTTGTAAAGCCGGAAATGGTATGTGCTATTTCCACATTTTAAATTTTTTGAATTCCTATGGGAAGCATTGAAACTTATTGTTGTTATTCAAATGTTAGGTTTGAGGTCATCAAAAGAGATGAATAAAAGGAGGTTCAGAGCAGTGAAAAAGAGGCAAAGTTTACAGTTAAATGGAAAGTGTTTGGCGCTATATTTTGACAAGTGTTTTATGCGTTTAAGTCAAACCATGACGAGTTTGTTATTGTTTAAATAGTGAAAAGAGCAAGGGTCCAGTAAATCCGCTCAGCAAGTGTTTCATGAAAAGGGAGGAGAGCAATAGAAGAGAGAGTCGGGATAATCGCAAGAGGGAAAAGAGGGGCATGCGAGGAGAAGCGGGGACTCTATATTTAATGGAATACGAGAGAAACTGTGTCTCTTTGTGATTTGCATCGAGTTGGATCGGACATATCGTTCAGAAGCAGATATGATATCGGGGTATTTAAGTGGAGGAGAAAATTTGACTCGTCTCACCCTTTTGGATGTTAATTGATGAATCAAAACAGCTCTAATTGGAAGGGGATATTGCTGGTTGCTGCTAATATATTATTACCGTGATGATGTCATAAGTAAACGAACGAGTCCAAGAGCCGTGATAGGATGGAGTCACTTGTACGAAACAGGTTCACAGATTTACAGAATGAGAGTTTTCCCGCTTTGGCTGAATTGGGTAGCTTGAATACGTTGGTGCATTTGGCGTGATGGTCGTATATTTGGAATAACTTCGGTTAGTGGCTTGATAAGGCTGTAATATGTAAGAGGTGAGTCAATGAGGAACGTGGCCAGCTCTTGGGAATAGATTGCCCCTGGGTCTCATAGAAAGTGGTGAGATGATTAGCGAGTTGAGCTGGCCATGACAATAAATGCTCATGCAATTAACAGAAGGGGATGATTCGCACAGAAATGAGCACGTTTTTTTACGTAACAGCATTTCTTGCTTGCAGTTAGATCCCAATTGGGCACATTTTGTTTAATATGCGATGAGATAGACTACCCACATCATTTTATTAAATCCCCATATTAAATCTCCATATTAAATCTCCATATTTATAATTTCTCCTCGTGCACAAACTGAAATGTGCTTGCTCAATCTATACAGAACCCAGTCAACTACCCTCACAAACTCACAGACCCAACTCACATCCATTCATGGTGTGCTCGTTTAACCTGGGTTTTTACCATTAATCTTCACATTCACCCCAATTACTCGACATCCTCTCAAAACCCGCTCTGGTAACTCTCCGCGATACGCACTCACGCACCGACTTAATCCGTTCGTTCGTCCGTGCGCTCGGTTGGAACATCCTCCAAGTAAGGCCGACACCCTCTATACACTCGCTCTAATAACTCTCTTTTCGGCCTCAAATAAGGGAAAACAACCTCAATTCCCAAACCTTCGTCATTGGTCTTGGAAACCAGACCCATGTAGAACAACACTTGCGAACCCCTGAACCCCTCATTAATAACAATGTCCTTAACAAACTCCAGGGGGATAAACGACTTGTTTAACACCACCCTCTGCTCCAGGCTACCCAGATCCTTTGAAAGTTGCGGATCTTGAACCATCATCACGTATCTGCCAAATATCGACCATAAAAGCCCCCAAAGTGTCGTCTTAAACATCACACTTTCCGTCTGAACCCCTAACTCATTCACAATCAAGAGAGATTCCTCGACTCGATTATTGAAATTCCAATATACCCAATTAACCACCCAGAGGGCGATACCCATATACAACAAATGCTTGAAGTCGCTGATCCATTGATATCTCCCCACAAGTCCCAAAGGGTCCACTTTCGAGATCATTCTCCACACCAGCACAATCGCCATAAAGACTACTACCAGGTGGATCATTGACAGGAAAGCTGTTATCTGTTTGGGTCGTTGTTTCACCGTAAACTTAATATACTTCGTCCTATATCTGTACGACCTTCGGTGAAGACGATGACCACCGTCTCTAATATCTAGAAGATAGTCCTGCATTAATTATCGTGGCTAGCAATTTGAAACAAGAAAGAAAAAGGAAGGAGTCATTAGCAGAGAAAATCTTTACTAGCTCAGCAAATGATACGAAGCCACCAGAACAGTTGGCTTGAAATATTAAGATTAGTCCGTAAATTAACCTGTGATTGGCCTGTAATTAGCGTGTGATTAGCTTGTGATTAGCTGGTGATTAGCATGCAGCTAACTCCTTATTAAATCTTTTACATACGTAAAGTTAATCGGACCCCCTAATTCCTCTGGCAGCTGGACACGTCAGCGGGGACATTTTAAATACGAAATCCTGCAGCCCATGCGCTGTCATTCCCAGTAACCTCGTTTAATGGGAACACCCATTGGGAACTTGACCCCACTAATTTCGCGCACCCCGGTCGCACATCCCCTTCCACCCTGCCCCCCCCCCCCCCCCTCCCGGTAAAATGAACATATATTGGATAGATATACACATGGCTAATCAGCTAATCAAGAGAACCCACAACCTCCTCGTTTCTTCTGAACTCGGCAATGATGGCCTTTCTCGAGCGGGGTTTTGGTGGGGCGTTCTGGGAAGATTCGAAGTTGGCCCGGTCCTCAACCTGAGCCTTCTCCTTTGCCTCGGCCATCGACCGCAACTCCACCTCGTGTCTCTCCTTGACTAAGCGCAGCTCGTCGTTGTATTCGTCCAACGTCTTGAATTGCTTGCCGGATTTACCCGAGTACTCGTCGATATCCACGGGCAGCTTCCTCAAGAGGGCAAACTCCACCAAATGAGGATGTCTGCGTTCCTCCAAGACAAACTTGGCCTTGATCTGCTTCCGCGTTCTGTAGGGAAACAACTGTGCAATCAAAGAGAAGTCGGTCCCCCAAAGGGAAATTGCCTTGAACAATTCCGCCGTTTCCTGAGGAGTCCACTTCAAAGTCTGTCTTTTCTTGGAGTATGTGTTGGAGGTGACAATATTCTCATATGGGTTTTCCTCAACCCTTTCCAGGTCTCCATGGGAGGTGGACTCACCATGTCGATTAACCAACGTGGATTCCTGTGAATACACCACCTGACCGTTCTGGATTTGCAATTTCGGCACGTTGTGGGCCTTCACAGAGGTGTGGTCACCATCCATCAACGATTGAACCTCGCTGGTCTTCACATCCTGCTCCTGATCCGTGGTGACTCCAAAATTCAAACGGTACTTTCTAGCCATCCGTCTCTCTTGGGCCAGCTTCTTCTGTCTCATTGTTCTCTTGCGTTCACCCTCTACAGCCTTTTCGTAATCCTTTGAAACTTCCCCAATTGGAAAGAACGGTTTGCATAAGTCCCCCATCGACATCTTCTCCTCGTCGATCTTGATGTGTTGTGTCAAATGCGCATCGTCCACAACCCTCAGATCACGCAACTGCTTCACGTCGTCAATTTTGAACGTCAAATTGTAGTCCTTCTTCAACGGCGAAACATCCACAACAACCCCGCCATTGCCCTTCTTCTCCTTCAACTCCTTGTCCAACATCGACACATCCACTTTGATCAGCTTACCCTGGGTTTTCGACATCATCCACTTATATTTAGCATCCTTCTCCAATTGGGAGATCACCACTACCTCAGGTTCTGCTGGTTCCGGCGCCTTCTCATCGTTCTTCCTGGTATTATTTCCCGCAAGGTCTCTCTTTCTTTCCCTCACGTTTTGAACCGCCTCTTTAACACGGGCCTTGATTGGATCTTCATTCAACACTGACGACCGTCTTTTCTTTATCACTCCGATCGAAAATGAGCTTTTCCGCCTCTCTTTTAAAGGGATTATAATCGGCTTCCCCATATTAACCCCGTTTGTTCCAACCTGGACCGGTTCATTACCTGTAATGACTCCACCGATTGGAACATCTTCATGACTGGTACTGCCACGACGGGACGTTTTCACCACACTGGGTCGCCTTCCCATGATGTTCACATGTGAGCTTCTTCTTGTGGGAGGCTTGATTGGTATTGTTGTCGGCTCCGCTCCACCCTTATGCAACTGGGTTGGAGTTGCCAATGAATTCAATCTTCGTTGCACTGAAACAGGCTGTGGCTGCGTAAAGCGGTCTGTTTGAGTCCCACTATCGACCAGGGTTTCCTGGGTAGACAGCGGCTCATCATGGACTACTGGGACCTCCACATGCTTGAGTATCTCGTTTGGAGCCACTTGTGTTGCTTCCACTTGTTCTTTTGGATCGATAGAGTCAAAATCGTGACCTCTGACTTGCGGTTTTTTTCCATCCAACGGAATGTCCAGTTTTCTGCCACCTCGCCTTGTAGCGGCCTTAGGAACAAACCTCTTACCGGACTTATTCACAAAAGACATGGTATTTTAATAAAAAACAACACGTAAGTAAAAATCTTTAAAATTTTTCAGTTTCTTTATTAGGGATGAAATTGACCAAATCGACGAAATTGGATGACTGGGTCACCTGTTTGGCTCTTGGAGAAGGCTCAACAGTTGCAGCAACTGCAGCAGGTTCTATTGGTCTTTTTTCCTGCAACGATGGTGATCTTTTGGACTCAAAAAAGGTTCATTCTTCAACAATCACAAAGGTAATGACACCACCGCAGGACTTAAACACCGTTCTATCAGCTTCATGGGACTCCACTGTTAAGGTGTTTGATATGAGACAGCCTTTTTGCGCTGTTCACACGCTTGAAAACCCTAGAGGACTGCCGATGTTTTCACTTGATATTTCTTCAAACGGACTGGTTGCCACAGGCTCCGAGTTGAAGAATCAGGATGTCCAGTTGACCCTATGGGATTTGCGTAAATTGGGAAGTCATAATGCGCCCTTTAGAACATTAAAAGACGGACATAACGATGATATCACGGATGTGAGATTCCATCCAAGTAAGCCGAACTTGGTGATGAGTGGCTCCACAGATGGATGCATTAACGTCTACAATTTGGACATTGCCGATGAGGAGGACGCAATTTACCAGAGTATCAACCATGAATCCGTCCACAGCGCAAATTTCTTGACTAATGATCGATTGTTGGTTTTATCCCATATGGAGACACTCTCCCTCTTCGATCTGACTAAGGAGAAGGAATTTGAAGGCTCAGTAGAGTCCCAAAAGGATCACAAGGACTTTGGAGATCTTCGAAAGTTGTGGAATTGCGATTATGTGGTTGACATCAGAGCTCCAAATTACGCCATTATGGGATCCCATGAAACACAATCGGTGACAATTGGCCAATTCCAAGGGGAAGACTTCACCAATTTGACAAAAATGAGTGTGCTCAAGGGTGGCCATGGTGAGGAGGTGGTGAGAGATGTGATTATAAAGGACGAGGTTGTTTGGTCATGCGGTGAAGATAGCTGTGTGAAGGTTTGGGGTAGAGAAGATGTTGATGCAGAAATGACGGATTCAAGAAGTAACTTCATCATCTCAAGTGAACCATTTGAAGAGCCTAAGGAGGTGATGGATGTGGAATCCGAACCTGTGACGGAACACAGAAGGCACAAGGTGAAGGACAAGGTTCGTAAGAAGGGTAAGGATAAGAAGAGTAAGGATAAAAAGAGTAGAAAACACAAGTTCACCCCTTACTGAGAAGGTCATACGAACGTGTTATACCTAAGACAATAATAGTAACAGTGTACAATAAATATAAGCCCCCAAGATGTGGTCACACCCTGGATGAAGGTGGGAACTTTTTATAGAATTGATACTCCATCAAATCCAGCTCATTATCATCAACGTTTACACTGGACCCCTTCAAATAAGAGGGCTTTTTGGGCTTTGGTGGCGGTGGCGGCTTCTTCTCCACGGTAGCTAACCCCTTGCTCTGCTGGGGTGCACGGGAGGAGGTCATCTCTGATATCGGCACCGTCGTGGCCTTGGTTTTAGTGGCAGCAGGGAAATCTAGATCGGTGTACTTTCCATATCCATACGCCGTCTTCTTTGAATTCTCGTTCATGCTGGATCTTCTAAACAACCTCGCAGTTCTCTCCTGAATCATCGAACTCTTCTTTTTCGACCCCACCGGCGGAGCATCTTGTACAAACTTCTTCACAGTCTTGTTCTCGGGAGACATCTCCTTAAGATCCTCCAGACCGTTATAGGGAGGCAGTTTATGTCCATTTGGGGTGGTCTTCCTTGGAGTAGCCACATCCACACTCGCTTTTCTCGACCCACTTCCATGGTTGTTTTGCTGATGCGAACTCATCGACCCTCCGGTCAACAGATCCTTCAACGAGGAGATACTGGATCTCTTCTTTTTCAACCATTTGGAGCCGGTAGATTGAGAACCGCCGGTTTTATTCGTGTTGGTATTCTGGCGAGACAGGTTTCTTAGGAAGTCCATTGATGACGAAATGTTCTCATTTTTTAGCGTGTCTGTGTTAGAGGAGGACTCCTTGGCATGTGGAGACAATTTCACGTTCTCAATCTTCAAATCGTTGATCAAAAGTGATAGATCCTCCTTGCTGGTTGTGGTGGTGGCTGTGTGCAAATCCGGGGTGGATCCCCCATACATCGACACCGGACGTCTGTTGGGTCTTCCCAGGGAGGAGTTTGGTCTAAGGGTCGGCTGCTGTAAGGTCATTGGAACCGATTCCGTCTTGCTCAGAGTCGTTTTCAATGAAGTTGGGGTCAATGACGGAATTATCGAATAAACGGATTCCGCCCCCGTACCATGGGTGATTCCACCTCCAATTGAGGACACCATCGAGGAAGCAGATGAGTACACCTTCTTTGGAGTCACTGGAGCATTGGAAGAGTTACCGTTTGTGTGAGAATAGCCATAAGTCAGCGGCTTTTGACCCGTCATTTTATTCAATTCCTCCAACAGCTGGAAAGCACTGGGTCTCATGTTGGGATCGGCAACTAGCACCTTCGATATCACATTTCTCAACCTCGAGCTGTAGACCGGCTGGTGGGGGATAGTGTAGGAGCAATTCAAAATCCCGTAATCCCCGCCCATCGGATGACCTTCAAAAGGTGTGGTGTAGTAGCACAACTTGTAGAGAAAAACTCCCAAGGCCCACACATCCGACTTCTCATCTATGGGGTGACCCCGGTAAAGGTCAACCATTTCTGGCGATCTATACTGGGGGGTAGTATTTCTCATAATATCATCCTGAAGAACCTGGAACTGCTCCACATTCTTGGGAGGATGTAGCGGCGGGGAGCTGGATCCAAAGTCACACACTTTGTAAACACCATCGCTAGAAACCAAAACGTTTTCTATCTTAATATCTCTGTGGATAATTGGCGGAGACATTGAATGCATATGAGCCACGGCACCCGTGACCTGGATCATTATCTGGAGCACCTCAGACTCTGTTAATCGCTGGACCAACCGTGTGTTCATGAAGTCTATCAACCCTCCCTGGGGGCAATATTCCATAAGCACCAGAACCTCGTAGCGGCCATTGGGGGCCCGGGAGGCGTTGGAGTCGATGTACCGCACAATGTGGGGGTGGCCCTTCAACCGTCTCATTGTTTCCACCTCCCGCCTCAATGTGTTCAAATGAGGTTTATCGGGAACCTGGACCCGCTTCAAGCACGATGTTGGGTCTTCACATAGATACACCTCCGCAAACCCCCCATGGGAGATGTACTTGGCTATCACTGCGGGATGGGTTCCCACCATGACGTGAGTCCCGGGGGAGTAAGCGCCCAGAGGTGGATTAGGTGCCATTGGTGGTCTAGGAGGATGTGGAGAGGCTTAAATGGGTGGTATCAGCCAACGAGGTTTGTGGGGGGACGAAGTTAGGGTGGAAGCTACGGGGGGCTTAAATTTCTACTGGGACCGTGTGTGCCCCACTGGGAAATTTATTTCGCCCTGCAGAGACTGCTGGTAGGAAGAACTTTCCCCAGTAGAACCTTGGAATGCTCAGGAGGGTAATTATACATCAATTCGATATTATACACTGTAATCAGCCCAAGACGATAGGATCGTCCTCCCCACCATCACCCACCCACGTGAAATCTGCAGTTGTGTTGTATGTGGGATTAGATATCACCTTGAATGGAGGATGTCCGAGTTTGTCTGCAGATATTTGGGGAGCTATGGCGTCGTGGTAATCTGTTGAAACAACCTTCTCGGTCTCGGTGGCATCGGGAGAAGCTGGCAAGGGGAAGTCTCCCATGAATATGCCAGGCTCTGCATTGTATTCTCCAAGGTTGAGTAGATCGTCAACAACAGCGTCAATGGCCTCATGTGATGATTGGCCAAAGATGGTCGAATCCTTGGAGGTATCGACTGCTGTGGCTTCTGATACCATTGGGCTTTCGGATAGGGGCGGTGGCACTGACGGAGCAAGATGTTGCAGGGGTGTAAATTGTACTGGGGGTTGAAGAGGTTGAAGAGGTTGAGGAAGTTGGGGTTGTTGAGGTTGTTGGGGTTGTTGAGGTTGTTGGGGTTGTTGGGGTTGTTGGGGTTGTTCCTCGTCATCGTCGTCATCGGAGTCCAATTCTACCAACTCGATCTCATGAGACTCGATCTTCTTTTCTAACATCTCCTGCTTCTCGTTTTCACGTCGCACCCATCTCCACTTGCCCTTATCAATCATATCTATCTCCAAATTCTCTATCTCGTCATGACTGGGCTCCAATTTGACGTCCTGGATCATGTCGGCCAATTCCCCCACAACATAGACGTCTCCCGGCTGACCGATGTTGAACTCCATGTTACAGATCGGACAGCAGAAGTAGTTCAACTCATTGTAGGGCTTCTTGCGCTCCATCAACTGTTTTTGCTTGAACTTGTACTCGTACTGGTTGGTGACCTTGTTGAACGTCTTGCTTGACTTAGCCGGCCTCTTGGAGTCCTGCAAGATCGCCATGACGTTCACCTCCCCGGGGTATCTCGTGGCGTTCGAGTACCGTCGCACAACTACCTTAAAAGGCTTCAAATGGTTCATCAACAGAAAGGAATCGTAATCAAAGCACTCATTGTGAGAGCAGAATCGGCTTCTTAATGGAGTCACCAAATGTGCACCACTCACGGGATCCATCAACGTGAGCGACACCAAGGCCTCCACAAGGTCTTCATCGCCCGCATCCCCACCCATATCCCCAACGTCCATGTAGTCGGGTTGGGTTGGCATCGTGTGGATCATGTATCTATTCATTGGATGCTTTGGACGCACTTTTGGTCTCGGCTTTGTCGTCTTATGATTCTTGGAGATTTTTACAGGCTTGTTAACCTTGGCCTCATCTGGCTTGGATGGCTCCACCAGGGCCGTAGCCGCTTTTTTAGCATCTATAATGCCAGTCTGATGTAGTGAAACCTTTATGCTTGGAATCTTCAATTTATCGCTTTTGATCACAACCATAAACCGGTCATGGGTACGGCTTATCCTCAAATGGTCCCGCTCTATCGGATACTCTCTGAACAAGGCCTTAATAACATCATCCTCTTGCAGATCATCATCAGCATCATCACCCTCGTTTGTCCCCCGGCGGGCGGCTACAGCCCCTGTTTTCACCAAGGGGGATAATAGAAGTCTGTGGGAACCGTTGACCTCGTAGGCCACAATCTTATGGCTGGCCACCGGTGTTTTATCCATCAAAGACGCTAGAAAGGACTTCCCTCATCCTACTGAGAATAAGAAATTCACCACTTCTTCTTAGCCAATCTTGGATTAAATGTCGATTGTCGTCCTTCTTGGCATGCTACCCTGTGTCTTGGCACACCAGGCCCACCATGACCTCCAGACGGTCATCCCACAGCTTTTTTCAGAAAAGATAGGGTCCCAATGGATCCATTATCTCTTTGACAAGCTTTTCCCCTTTGGTCCCGCCGGTAACGCCTTGCTGGCTACCACGTACATCAGTGGTCCTCCCAATTTGATTCTTGCGCTTCTTCCTGAGACGATGAATGTGTCATCGCTCTCAATGCTTGTCTCCTTCGCACTGGGAGGCTTGTTGGGGGATGTCTTTTTGCATTTGCTGCCACAGACGTTTACGGGCCAGCGGGTTGATGTGAATGTGAACGGACTTGATTATGTTTTGATTGACGAGGGCAGGGGCGTTGTGCTTGGTTTGGGACTCTTTGTTGGCTTCTTCTTCTTCTTTTTGATTGACAAGTCGTTGAGAATCCTCCAGCATGAGGGTGAGGAGGGGTCCCAGGGCCATTCCCATTCTCATTCCCAGGGTAAGGCCGAACATCCATTTGAGGAACCCACCGTCAAGTCCACCGTCTACCTTAACTTGATCTCCGATTTCACCCACAACATCACCGACGGTCTGGCCATTGCGTCTTCGTTCTATATTTCCAAGCATTGTGGCGCCACAACGGCTTTGGCCACCTTCATGCATGAGATTCCACATGAGGTGGGGGATTTTGCCCTTCTGATCCAAGGAGGCTTCACCAAGTGGCAGGCCATGAACTCTCAGTTCGTCACCGCCTTGGGGGCCTATTTGGGCACTGTCATTGGGATCACTCTCCAGAACAGTGTCCAGGTGTCTTCGGACTTGGCGGTTCCATCCAACTGGCTTTTTGGTCTTAACGTTGCCGACCTCACGCTACCCTTCACTGCAGGAGGCTTCCTATACATCTCGTTTACGGTTCTTCCCGAGGTGCTCGAGCTTGGGGAGGGCACGACGCGATGCCAGGAGGTGAGAAAACTGGTTGGCCAGATCTTCTGGCTTTTTGTAGGTATTGGGTTGATGGTTCTGATTGCCATGAGTGAATGAGCACATGAGCACATGAGCTTACCGCCCCTTCAGATCAGACCTCCTTTTTATCGATGAGCCTTTTGCTATCGCCCCTTTTATATTGTAAGCCAATGAGACATACGTTTGTTTGGAAGAGCGGGGCTCCAGGTAGGGTGTACGTGGTGACGTCCTGCGACGGATGGGTCCAAAAACACGAGCTGCACAAAGCTCCCGCCGGGTTTACGGTCACCCTGGAAGTGGCTGCACACTGTCAGTACAAGTACATTGTGGACGGTGAGTGGCAGTTGGACAGCCTCAAACCCACGGGGTGGATGGATGGCCAGGAGAACAATGTGGTGGAGGAGGAGGAGGATGAGGACTGGGTGGCCGTGGATAAGGACCTTGACAAGAGCAGAGCCTCACGGTGGTGGTCGCTACAAAGCTATTTGTGGTCCAAGAATTAGATCGTATAAAGGTGGCCCTACAGCTGGCTGGGGGAGTCTATAAAGCGGGGAAGGTGGATGCAGGTCAACCACGGTTCCTCTTCCGTATATTTTCAGTTAATGCTATTTGAAGAAATCCTAGAGGGTGTTGCGCCATGTGGACCGGGTGTTGAGGGCCTCCCACGAGGTTGTTTTGGCGAAGGTGAAGGGGACGAAGGATTGGGTTTGGGGGTTAATGCCTGTTTTGATCCATTCGCCGTTCCGCACGGTGACCGACTCAAGAGGAGGCTTCCGCTGTGTCCATCTGTAGACAAGGGCCAATATGATTGGTACCAGAAGCCAGGAGGTTGGTATATTGAACATGGGGGCAGAGAGGTTGATAACAGTTAGGCAGCAGACGCTACGGTACAAAAAAAGGGCTCGCAGCAGCAGAAAAAGGAGTGCGGCCCCGTGGTCCCTTTTTTTTGCCTGGTAAAGACAGGTGAGACTCCCGAGTGATGCGCGGGTGAAAAGAGAGCCCGCACCAATTCCCGTCCGCTGGCCGCCAGTGGTGCCCTGTGCGGAATTGTTTCCCCAGTAGTTTTTCCTTGAAAATCGAACACCGCACCACTGTTCAGAGGCCGTACCTCACTGCAGCCCCCACTGGTCAAATGGGGGAGGGGGCATACACACAGAAACTGCATGGAAGTACATCCAACACCCACGTCATGACCCAAGTGTGGTTCGACATGGACAACTGCTTCCCATGAGTGACCAAGCATTTGAGCAATTTGACGTGCCGCACCGTAGAAAGTCGCACTTGGTCACTCACTGATAACAACCGCCAAACCCCGATCGCTGCAGTCCTTCTCACCTTTCAACACGTGTCTGCTCGTGAAACACGAGAAATTTCTCACGCTACAAGGACCATGTCGGCTGCCATTGGTGAGAATGGATTGGAGTCAATTGCTGCTAAGTTCACTGTCGTGGATGATTTTGCTCATGATTGTTTTCTAACGGTCACGTAAGAAACCGGAAGAGGAATTTCTTCTTATTATGCGGTTCAGACAAACGGTTGAAGAAATAGTGGGCCAAATGGTGTTTAATGGTGCAATTTTGATCCATGGAAGGTAGGAATATGGACGCCTCTTATTAATTCAAAAAAAAGGACTATATTGGCATTGATTTAGAGGGTCATTTGATACTATTCTCAGTCATTGGAGTAAAGTTGCTCATTTCTTTTTTTCAAGTATAGAGCCCCATAAATGCCTTAGCCGCAAGAATATAAAAGGAGGGCCAACGCCCTCCAGTTGAGACATCTTGTCCATTGCTCTCATCACCTTGTTACAATGATTACCACGTACTCTAAAAGACTGATCCGTCCAAGGATCATGCTAACCAGATTGGCATCCACGAGTGCTACAGCCACGACGACATCAAGAGAATTCGAGGCTGTCGAAGGTGAAGATAAGTTTAAAAACACCAAGATGATAAGGCTGGCCACAAAGGAGGAAAGCGGGGAGGGGGAATTTCTAACAAAGCCAATGTTCAATCACCCCGGTTACGACTGGAACAAGATGAAGGAGGTGAAATTCGAGCACAGACCTGTGCAGACTTTTAGGGATTCCCTCACATACAACTTCATGTTTTGTCTCAGATCCGGGTTTGATTGGTTCACTAACTACAAGGAACCCAAGAACGACAAGGACGCAGTGGCAATTGCCAACTCGACGTCGAAGATGACACTGGAAAAGTGGCTGACACGGTTCATCGTATTGGAATCAGTTGCAGGAATCCCAGGGTCCGTTGCAGGGTTTATCCGCCACCTGAACTCAATGAGAATGTTCAGAAGAGACATGGCCTTCATCGAGACGTTGCTTGATGAGGCATACAATGAGCGCATGCACTTGCTCACCTTCTTGAAGATGGGTAGGCCAACATGGAGAACCCGGATCATGTTGTGGTTCGGCCAAGGCATGTTTGCCAACGCGTTCTTCTTCACTTACTTGGTCTCTCCAAAAACGTGCCACAGATTTGTGGGATATCTTGAGGAACAAGCCGTCAGCACATACTCGCGGTGTTTGAAGGATATGGAGTTGGGGTTGTGTCCGGAATTGAGTGAACATCCAGTGCCTCAGATTGCCAAGGATTACTGGCACTTGGGTCCCGACGCAACCATGTACGACCTGATCCTGTACATCAGGGCCGACGAAGCCAAGCACAGAGAAGTTAACCACACCTTTGCCAATTTGGAACAGGATGGTACCGACCGAAACCCATTCGCCCTACAAGTCAAGGGCGATCAAAGACCACAACCTGGCCACAATTTGGACACCCACAAAGCCAAGGGTTGGGAAAGAAAGAACTTACTCTTATGATTTATGAACCAATTTTACAATTCCATACATGTATATACGAGCTATTTATAACAATTCATTTTATGGTTAGACGACTGCACACGCCGAGCATATGAGCACCTTCCCGTTTAGGTAATTTTTACTATGAGTCAAACGGCGGTTAAATTTTGAAAGTTCAAGTCATCTCGACACCTTCCTCATCATCGATAATGTTCACAAACTCCATCAGAACTTACGCCACCAATGCTGCTGCCAAGAAGCTTACCATCGGGTTGATTCCTGGTGACGGTATCGGTAGAGAAGTCATCCCAGCCGGTAAGCAAATCTTGGAATCAGTTGCCAAGAAGCACAATCTGGAATTTGATTTCGTCGACTTGGAAGCCGGGTTTGAATTGTTCAAGAAGACCGGTACCGCCTTGCCAGATGCCACTGTTGAGGCCTTGAAGACCAAATGTGATGGTGCTCTTTTCGGTGCAGTTTCATCTCCATCAGTCAAGGTCGCCGGCTACTCTTCTCCTATCGTCGCATTGAGAAAGAAGATGGGCTTATATGCCAATGTTAGACCCGTTAAGTCCGTGGAGGGCATTGGCAGACCAGTGGACATGGTCATCGTGAGAGAAAACACGGAAGATTTGTATATCAAGGAGGAACGTATTTTTGAAAAGGACGGTTACAAGGTTGCTGAAGCTATCAAGAGAATCTCAGAGCCAGCAACAAGAAGAATTTCAAAGATTGCCTACGAAATTGCCTTGCAAAGACAAGCTCAAAGAGAGTTGGGTGCTAAGTCCATCCACTCCGAGCCATCTGTGACCGTTGTCCACAAGTCCAACGTCTTGTCTGTTTCCGACGGTTTGTTCAGAGAATTGGCCAAGAAGGTTTACGAGGAAAACCCACAGTTTGGCTCAGTCAAGTACAAGGAGCAAATTGTTGACTCGATGGTCTACAAGATGTTTAGAGACCCTGCTGAATTTGACGTTGTGGTTGCTCCAAACTTATACGGAGACATTCTCTCCGACGGTGCTGCTGCGCTTGTCGGTTCCTTGGGTGTTGTGCCATCTGCCAATGTTGGTGACAACTTTGCCATCGGTGAACCATGTCACGGTTCCGCACCAGATATTGAGGGTAAGGGTATCTCGAACCCAATTGCCACCATCAGATCCACTGCTTTGATGTTGGAATTCATGGGCTACCCAAAGCCGGCTGCAGACATCTACGCTGCTGTTGATGCCAACTTGTCCGAGGACCAAATTAAGACCCCAGATTTGGGCGGTAACTCTTCGACTCAACAAGTTGTTGATGATATCGTTAGAAGATTGTAAGGATTGATGCTCATGACTAATGAATCGTATGTAAACAGTATACAGGAATGAACTCATGTATATTTAAGAGAATCATATTGAAAGGTAAACCATTCAACGAGTATACGAGCGAAGCGAGTTTGTGAGTGAATGCTATCAAGTGGATGCCGTGCGAGAATGAGTTTGCTAAGCAGCGACTGGTATCTCAGCAAACTCACTCTAACAAAGGTAAGTACAAAGGTACCCAATATACCACCGTAGACAGGGCATAGAGGGACGAAATCATAAGTACAGTACACATTAACAAAATGCTCTAGCAAAAGTAACCACTAAAGGGCTCAATCCCTTTCGAAACTCACAGCAAAGAACCCAATACCACCGTCCACCTTTGGCAGAGATCTGACACAACCATTTGCGAGCTGTTCCGCACTTTGTGCAAATTGGAAGCCCTCAAATGGTTCGAGGTGGCCTCTTCTTGGCCATTTAGGTATCACATCCTTTTTGTTGCTCACGCGCCACCCCGCAGCTACCACGTCGGGGTCCTCCAACAACTTTCTAACCACCATCTCATTCTCCTCGTTGTAGATCGAACATGTGGAGTAGACCAACTTCTTGACATTTGGAAAGCTCATGCCGTGCTTGACAATTCTGTATTGGAAAGCACTCAACTTGTCCAATCTTTCCGCCAGCTGATCCCCGGTATCCCTCTCGTCTTGCTCATCGAACGCCCTACCGAAGATCCCCGAACCTGAGCAGGATGGATCCAAGAGCATCCCGGTGACCTCAGGGTAGTCGGCAGGGTTTGTGACGGTGAAGTCACCATGCTGGATGCCAATGCAATCCAGTCCACCCGCCTTTTCCACCATCATCTTGATGATCTTCACTCTCTTATTGTCCTTTTCAAACGCAATGATGGACTTTGGCTCACCATTCACGATTGATGCTAAATGTGTGGTTTTGTTACCCGGAGCTGCACATCCGTCAATCACCTTGCCTCCACCGGGCTGGGGGTTCAAGATAAATGCAGGGAAACACGACGCCCTGTCCTGGATGATCACTCTACCCTTCAAATAAGCGTCCGTGCTTGTCAACTTTTCTCGAGGATGGATACCAAACAAGTTAGGGATGTAGGGATCATGGTAAATCACACCAGTACCTTTTTGCACCTCTTTCCAGCTGTCTACCCGCTTCAAATGTTTGAATTCATTCAGTAATGATTTTGCGTTGGTTTTCAATAAATTTGCCCTGAACCATCTGACAGGGGTATCATCCTCCTCAATAAGATCCTCCAAGTTGGTCACGTTGTGCTTGATTTTGAGTCTTGCCACCGCTGCCTCTAATCTAGGCTTGTTCTTAATGATCAGGTCTTTCCATTGGTGTTGCTTGGATTGAATTCTTTTTGACTTTGAAAAAAGAAGATCGTGGACTAACATTATCGCAATACCCTCTGACATCTTCACCTTTTTAGCATCTGCCATCAAATGGGTCTTCTTGACAATATAAGCCAAGAATGGTTTATATTTCAATGTAGACGTCACCAAAGCGTAAATATGCTTGGGATTTGACCGCAGACTTTTCGTCTTGGCCTCTTCAAAGATCCTCGTCCTCAAATTACCCTTTGCAGGAGTAAGAAACTGCTCTGAGTCCTTGTAAACTTGCATTTTAAGGTACTTCAAGAAAGGAAAATCTGAAAAACTAACGGTTTTCTTGAAACCCCAATGAGGAAAAAGTGGTCTCAACGCAAGGTAGGCCTTCATCTTCAAATCACACGCTTCTTTTCACATTTACGGGGGAAAGTAATCAATGGAGACGCACGTAAATCCGCTCAAGCGGGAACACGAAGAAGCTGCTGTGGCACCAAATTTAGTAGAGAGAAAAGTGACGTTCCCATCAAAGATAATACCCCCAACACTCCAATATACCCCATTGAAGACAGGGTTGGTGTACGACGTGCGTATGCGTTACCATGCAAAGATATTTACGTCCTACTTTGAATACATCGACCCCCATCCGGAGGATCCTCGGAGAATCTACAGAATCTACAAGATCTTGGCAGAGAACGGTCTCATCACAGATCAAAACCTTCAAGGTGTGGACGAGTTGGGTCCCTACATGCAGAAGTTGGCGATCCGAGAGGCTACAATGGAGGAGATTTTGCTCGTTCATACAAAAGAACATTTGAAATTCATCGAATCAACACAGTCAATGTCGAGAGACGAGTTATTGAAGGAAACAGAGAAGAGTGATTCTGTTTATTTCAACAACGACTCCCTTTTGAGCGCAAAACTATCGTGTGGTGGTGCCATAGAGGCATGCAGGGCTGTGGTGGAGGGTCAGGTTAAAAACGCTCTCGCCATTGTCAGACCTCCAGGTCACCATGCAGAGCCAGATTCCCCCGGTGGATTCTGTCTCTTCTCCAATGTGGCCGTTGCGGCTTCTGCAATCTTGAAACAATACCCTGAATCGGTGAGAAGAATCCTGATTGTGGACTGGGATATTCATCATGGAAATGGAACCCAGAAGGTGTTTTACAACGATCCACGGGTGCTCTACGTCTCTCTTCACAGGTACGAGCAGGGGAAATTCTACCCTGGAACTACAGAAGGTGGCGCAGACAAGGTGGGTGAAGGACCTGGCCAGGGGTTCAATGTGAACATCCCATGGCCCGTGGGTGGCGTGGGTGACGCGGATTACATCTACGCCTTTAGAAAGGTCATTCTACCGATCGCACAAGAGTTCAACCCGGATCTGGTGATCATATCCTCCGGGTTTGACGCCGCGGACGGGGACGTCATCGGTGGATGTCATGTTTCACCCTCAGGTTATGGTCACATGACCCACTATTTGAAGAGTTTGGCTAAGGGAAACTTATGTGTTGTTTTGGAAGGAGGGTATAATTTGGATTCCATTGCCAAGTCCGCATTACGTGTGGCCAAGGTATTGTTAGGGGAACCGCCCGAGTTGCTGGAAAAGGTGATACCTAAGACAGAAACAATCGAGGCAATTGCCGACGTGATCAAAATCCATTCCAGATACTGGAAGACTCTAAAACCAGGCTATTACGGTTTAGACTTCACGTTACCAGGAAACATGTCGAGTTATGAAAACTGGACCCAGATCAGCAAGGATTCCACATTTTTAGAAATGGCACAAGCCAACGTCAAATTGAACGATTCCGTGAGAGATCATCAGAGAATCGAATTATTTGAAAAGTTTGGATTCATAAATCTTCCAATCGTGGTATCGGATAAGAAGGTCGATTCCCCATCAACCCAGTGGGCCATCTTGGCAACCCCAAATATATACAAGGATGAAAAGATCATCATTATTGTTCATCCATCCAGTAGGATATGGGCTCGTCACGATCCAGTGACGGGGGATTTGGATCCTAACACAGCCGTGACTTTGGACCAAAGTCAGAAATTCATCCAATGGGCTCTAAAGGAAAAGTACGGTATCATAGACATCAACATCCCACACACCGTTACCGGAGGCGCACCGGAATACAACAACATCAACGCAGCACAAGATGCAATGTTGTATGTTTGGGACAATTATATCCAATATTTCAATAATCCAAAGGTGGCCTTTGTCGGTATTGGTGAGGCCTACAATGGTGTTGTCCATTTGTTGGGTCACAGAGACGTCAGAAATTCCGTTAAGGCCAGCATAAACTTTTTGGACAAATCGGTGGCATTGAGGGCGATAGTTTCAAGTATCGATGAATCTGTTATTGACTGGTTTTTTAGGAACTCCCTCATTTTTACATCACCAAAGCATGCCTGTTGGGGTGATACGGAGAAGAAGAGACCAAGGAAAAAGTATGGTAGAGTCCTAAAAACCGATGTTGAACATTTAGATCCAATTATTGACGAAAGGTTCGAAGAAGCTTGTGATTTTATAGTCGATTCTATTGAGGACTTCGACTCTGAAAGTGAATAATTTGGTGATAATTGGGATACAATGTATAATCAAGTGCAATAACCTTTTTTTCAAAGCAAAAGACTTATAATTCAATATTGATTTCAGGTAGGGCGGACAGAGTAATCAGTAGAAGTGATATTGTTAAACTTCCAATTAATCATTCAATTCAACCGAATCTTAGCTCTGATGCAAAGGTTTCATACTCTCAATATGTTTACGTAATCACACCACAACTGTACTCCTGGCTCTTTTGCTCAACACAATAAGGCTGTATAGATTGTATTTCTTGGCCAGGTAATTGATTGGTGAAAAATACAGCACGTTTAGTAAGTTGGTACTCCATAAGTAGTCGTGAAAGTGAATCTGTTTTTGAACAAAAACGTGCAGCAACACGTTATAAATGGTGCAAGCAGAAGTACGTGATAATGATCAATTCATGTGGTGTAACACATTGATTTTCCATTACACGCAACCATCCACCATGCCAGAAATGTACTTGCCTCTAGCTCATGGAAATAGCTAACCTAATTCTATCAATATCAGTTTTGTTTTAGTTCCCATTAGGTTTGGTAATGTATTTTTTGGTAATTGAGGATTTTGAATATGTCGGTCATTTAATTTACAATCAACGGCTATCAATAGCCTGGGATATGGGTCTTTATTTTCATTTGCTCATTTGAATCTCCAATTAGTTCATTGGTGATAATTTTCAGACTTAAATTTTTTTGTTCTACATTTTTGTCATATATAATTGGTCAAATGGGTCGTCCAAATAGAGAAATTTTGACCGGTGGTCAAAAATATAAGGAGGCAAAAAAAGCCCGTAATAGAGTTGATGAAGTTACATTTGATTCCGAATCCAGAACAACTTATTTAACGGGTTTTCACAAACGTAAGGTGGAACGTAAAAAGAATGCCCAAAAACATGCTCAAGAAATGGCAAGAAAGGATCGTATAGAGGAAAGGGCCCAAATCAGAGAGGAGAGAAAGGAACAGGTGAGAAAGAAGTTGGAGGAGATGAAACAGGCGATGGAATTGAACCCATTCCTGAAACGGGATGATTTGGAAGATAGTGACGAAGAAACGTCTAAGAAGAGTGGGAAGAGTGTTGGCTGGGACGATGACAGCGCGTCGGATGAAGAATGGAATGGGATTGATGACGAAGAGATGACAAGTGATTCTGAAGGGCAAGTGAAATCAATTTTAAAAAGACAAGTTTACGAAATTGATAATATGGATGCTCCTGTTGTTGGCCATTCCGAGGTTGTTATTGAAACGCTGGACAACCCCAACGCTCAAACAACTGCGTACGTGGATCTGACGAAGGTCGCAGAATCCATGAACGTGAATTTAAACAAGTCCGGTGAGGTTCTTGATGAGAGTATAAAGAGGGCAAAGAAATATGCAAGACTCATGGGAGTCTCAGAAAGTGGGGAACCAAAAGAAAAACCAAAGCAAAAGAAGAAGAAGTTCAGATATTTGAGTAAGGCAGAGAGAAAGGTGAGAACTATGAAGGAGAGGGCTGTTGCAGCAAAGAGATCCCCCAAGGGTAAAAAGGAGAAAAAGTGATTTATAAATATAATAATGCACACGATAGATTGGGGAATCAATCCACAGTTTGTAATTCAACGTCTTCGGAAACAGTTTTAATTTTGATGAATTCTGTTTCCACTTTGATGAAAACCCAAACCCATCTTCTAAACAACTCCAAGAGTTGACAGACAAATCCACCCAGTTCTGTAGTAAATAGGAAGACAGCCCAACTGCCAAATGGGTTGGCCACCTTTAAAATCCAGAGAAATCTCAAACTGAAATCAATTACTATAGCCAGAAAGTAAAAGTTTTTATGGTAAACCATTTTATCCCTCAATACTGGCAAATGATGGTACCCGGAGATGTATTTATAGAAGAAGCCGAAATTCCAATCGTTTGAAACATCCCAAAAGAAGGAATATGTGGAGTTTATCAATGAGAAAAGAATCCATGGCGCATTTGAGTCGATGTAGCCGCTTCTTCCCAGGATTAGACACACCGTGGGGCCAAAAGCAGTGGAATACTTGATTGCATTGAATAAGTGAGTTTTATTCAGGAAGTCAGAAACCCTGAATTCATAGATACACTGATTGAGTCTCAAAGCTGAAGGAAAGTTTGCCAGGAGGAGATCCAAGTTGCATATTTGAAGGTGATCCCTCGACAGCTCACTTGTGTTCAATGGTAGCACCTCCAATCCAAGAAACAACCCCGAAATGTACAGGAGAAGATCGATGATGGTTTTATTATATGAGGTCAAGGTATCTGTTAGGAGGATGTCGTTGTTTCTAAGAGGAGGATCAATTCCACCCCGAATGACTCTCTTGACAGTTTGGGTCAACCTTTCGCCTTCGGGAGACGCCTTATTCGTTGTCAAGTATGATGGATTGCACATGAGATACAAGATGGTCAAGAGTGCCATCAAGGGTAACCAATTCAAGAGGGGCATCTGAAGACCATTGGAATAAAAGAAGAGGTAGATGGAATATGATCCTCCATTGATCATCGTCACCTTCACCAGCGTGGATTTGACATTCGACAACAACTTCGATATGTTTACTTCTCTGTCCGTCAATTTAATCACCGCTAGGATGTCTATTTGGAAGTGTTTACAGACCTGAATGTTCCAATACCAGAACAAGACACCCACGTTAACCAGCAGTAGCACTCGGTAGGGCAGTGGTAACCAGTCTGTGATTGATTCCATTTCCATCAGGAGAATACGAGGTTTGTAAAAAGTCGGATGAACTCTGAATTTTCAATAATTAAACCATCTAGATGGGGTCGCTCCCACCCACGTAACACTGTGGTTATCCACGCGCATTTACTTGATTACAAGACTTAGAAAACATGTCCGTCAGAATTTTCAGTGTGTTTGGCTATGAAGTCGAATCGGTCATTATGTCTCCGCTTGGGGCGACAGCTGGTCATCACAAGAGATGTTTCTAACATTTTAAAAGATTTAAAAGGATTGCTCCTCTCGAGACCCTGTGGCCATCGATCAAGAGCTCTCGGAAGAAGGAGGTGAACCAACAAGAGATAAAAATTTTTCAGATCCGCAGCTTAAATAGATGCAACGGAGGGCTCATGAGGGTTTCTTTATCTTCCCAAAACACAGTGAAGCATGCCACCATCACAGTTCACATTCAGAGATCTAAGAGATCTGAACGATAGAAACCGTGCATACAAGTCTGGACTAGCATGCATAGGCCATGTGGACATGAACGCGTTCTTTGCCCAATGTGAACAGCTACGGTTGGGATTGAGCTCGGAGGATCCAGTTGTGTGTGTCCAATGGTCTTCAATTATTGCAGTGTCATATGCAGCTCGAGAATACGGGATCAGCCGAATGGATAGACTCCAGGAGGCGAAATTGAAGTGTCCTAACTTGATAATTGCCCATACGGCAGTATTTAAAAGAGGTCAGCCCGTGTGGAAGTACGTGGATTACCTCCCGGACCCAAAGGATCACAAAGTGTCTTTGGACCCCTACAGAAGGGAGAGTAGGAAGATCATGAACATCTTTAAGGAAAACTGTGACTTGACAGAAAAGGCGAGTGTGGACGAATGTTTCCTTGATTTTGGACGATTGGTGTATGAAAAGATGAAAGAGGTATTCCCCTTTTTATTTGAAGGAAATTATTCACTTGAGGAACCTCTACCTGAAGTAAACCGGGTTCCAGAACAATATCAATTTCAAGGTCACGTGATCCCCAAGAAGAACGATTCGGATAATTATTGTATAGATGATTGGGACGATGTTGTATTCCTATTTGGATCGATCATATGCCACGAATTAAGAGCCAAGATTAAGACCCAACTGGGGTATTGGACTTCGGGAGGCGTTGGAAGGTGTAAAAGCCTTGCAAAATTGGCGTCCAATTTCAAGAAGCCGGATCAGCAAACAATAGTGAGAAACGGTGCAATACCAAACTTTTTAAAAGGTTTTGATATCACAGATTTTTGGTCGATGGGCGGTAAGACAGGCAAGTACATTAAATCGAAATTCAGTGACTGTGAAAACGTGATTAAGACAATCAGAGAGGATTTTGAGGATCCAAGAGATTTATACGAGATCTTGGACAATGACGTTGAGTTGAGTGAGAGAGTGTTTAAGATCGTTAGGGGAGAATTATTTCTTGCCTTAGAACCAAAGCTCCTGGCAAAATCGATGGGCGCCAATAAGAACTTCAGGGGCAGATCTGTTTCCAAGTTATTGGACTTGCATCCTTGGTTGAAGGTCTTTGTTGGTGAATTGATTTTGAGATTACAAGAACTTGATGAAGAACAAGGGACAACAATCCGACCAAAAAAGGTCACATTGGGGTTTCTTACCCGGGATAGAGTTCACTTGACAAAACAGTGTACGATAAGTCCTAACATCAAGGAGTACGCTTCATTACAACAGTTGTTGTGGGATACAGGGTTGAAATTGGCCAATGAATTGGTCTCCAATGCCGGTAATATCTTCCCCATATTGCATGCCAGTTTGACCCTATCCAGCTTCACCAAGGCTTCGAATATAAACACCCTCGACGACCTGATGGGGAATGTCAAGAAGAGAAGAGTGGAGGAGGACCTCTCCAACGACTTGATTGGTGCCATGTCCACGAAAAAGCCCAAACCAGGCACATTGGACAGTTTGATAGGCAATGTCAACAAGAAGCACAATAATGAACCCATAGAAGAGCCATGTCGTTTGGAAGCAAACAGCAGAGTCTACTTGGATCAGCCCAACGATAGCACTAATCATGAGAGTAACTTGCTATCTGATTCCAATGTGGCAGCCGATATCGACGACGATCCGGACAATTTCTTTCAGAAATGTAACAAGTGTTCAGAGATGGTCTGCATTGAGGAATGGATGACACATCAGGACTTCCATTTGGCTCAGCAACTGCAGAGACAATTCAATGGTGACGAAGAGGCGGAGAGGCTGTTAAGAAGGCTCAATAATAAGAGAAAGAGCAAATTAGAAGCTGGCCAAACTCAGCTACCCTTTTCAAGATAAAGAATATTAATGTTTAGAAGAAGTTTACGAAGTTGAACGGCTTTCACGGGTGTCGAGGATCATGCAATGGTTGGAATGATGAGCCATGGAATTCATCCGTCCAAGAATCCGGGTTTTTATTATTTCCGTCACCTGATTTTTTAAGACCATGCCATTCCACCAAATGCGTGCGATACACGATTCATTCACGCTGGCTTGTGACACAAAAACACATATGCTGGGTTTGGCTTTGACATCTGTCGTCAGCCGTATAATGTCTTGGCTACACTAACATCCCTCATGAAGTCCGTTTTTTTCATCACATGATTATGTCCGGACCCAATTTAACTCCTGAAGATCTTACCACTCCATACATCAAAACAACCCCGGAGATTCAAGGCATACTTCGTGCAGTAACATTCCATATATGATCACGTTACAACCTCAGCTCATCTTACTCATCAGTACTCTGCAACTAAATGAGCTTTGGTGGCTTGGCGTGAAGGCCCGGCAGTCATTTTTGCGCGCGGGATGCTTAAACATTACAGTCTCTTTAATTCAAATAGTAAAGACACCATCTCTTAGTAAATACCCATCTACAAAAAGTACTATCTAAACCTACTATCTAAACCTCAAATTACCACATGGCTGGTCTATGTTACAATATTACACCCCGGAAATTAAAGTTTCTACCCCACAAAATAAATAGTGGTCCAACCCCACAAACAACCCACAAATTTTATGGAGGACGAATGGCACCCGAGCGGCGGTAGACAACTCCACTTTAATTCGGGTGGAAATAAAGGTTACTGGAGTCGGTAAATTGCCGGAAAAAGTCCAACTGTATAGTCGCTAGATATCCCGATAGTATGGACAACACCCGACGGTTCCAGCACAGCATTTCAATGGGTTTTGAATAATATGCCTCAATCTAAAAAGTCACCGCATCCCGGAAAATTTGCAGCCAATCAACAAGCCGTCCACAACTGAAAATTTTTCCGGGGCGATTCCCCGGAAAAGATGCCGTACATGACCCTGGAAAAGTTTAGAGAGGGGGAAAGACCCCACTGGTTACGGTGGACGATGGCCGCACACATCCCGTCTGTATTCCGCTTTACCTTGTAGCTTTACACACTTTTTAAAGAAGCTTACAACAGTTGTTGCTTTTTGAGCCGGATAAATTTAATAATAACAAAATAAAACGCCAGAAAAAGAAACTCGATGGATTTCGAGTATAAATATGACCCACCCCCCCAGCGTTTTTTCCGATATTTATCCCTCACTCTTTACAAGTTAATCATTTCAAACAATGTCATCATTAGATGTTTCACATAAGGACCAAGATTCCTTAAATACTCCACCTCCACAAGAGGCCGTGGTGGAAGCCACCGCTAAATCGAAATTCATGGATCACTTTGGTGCAGCTTTCCTCTGTACCCTTATTGCATTCGGTGGTTACGTCTTTGGTTGGGATACTGGTACCATTTCAGGTTTTATCGGTATGCAAGATTTCCTTCAACGTTTCGGTGAACTCGACTCTGAAGGTGTCTACTACCTTTCAAAGGTTCGTACTGGTTTGATGGTTTCTATTTTCAACATTGGTTGTGCCATTGGTGGTCTTACTTTGGGTAAGACAGGTGATATTTACGGTAGAAAAAAGGGTTTGATGTACACCATGGTGGTCTACATTGTGGGTATTATCATTCAAATTGCATCAGTTAAGTCATGGGTCCAATACTTCATTGGTCGTATTGTTGCCGGTATCGCCGTTGGTTCCATTTCCGTCTTATGTCCTATGTACATCTCTGAAACCTCACCAAAGGCCATTAGAGGTGCCTTGGTTTCTTTGTACCAATTGATGGTCACTGCCGGTATTTTCTTGGGTTACTGTTCTACTTACGGTACCTATCACGGTTACACCGATTCCAGACAATGGAGAATTCCATTGGGTCTTTCCTTTGCATGGGCTTTATTTATGATTTTTGGTATGACTCTTACACCGGAATCCCCAAGATACTTGGCTGAAAAGGACCTATTGGACGCTGCTAAGGAATCCATTGCTAAGTGTAACAAGGTTGATGTTAACTCCGAATTTGTTGCTCAAGAATTGGAAATTATCGTGAACGGTATTGAACTTGAGAGGGCTGCTGGTAATGCCAGCTGGGGTGAACTGTTCACAGGTCAACCAAAGATTTTCTACAGATTGATGGTCGGTGTCTTCATTCAATCTTTGCAACAACTTACTGGTGATAACTACTTCTTCTACTACGGTACTACCATCTTCAAGTCTGTTGGTTTGGAAGATTCATACGAAACCTCCATTGTTTTGGGTGTTATCAACTTCTGCTCCACTTTCCTTGCCCTTTGGGTTGTTGATCACTTCGGTAGAAGAAATACTTTACTGACAGGTTCTGCTTGTATGGCTATTTGCTTGTTGATTTTTGCTTCCATTGGTGTCAAGGATCTTTACCCACATGGTTACGGTGGAACAGCTAATAAGCCAGTTGGTGATGCCATGATTTTCTTGGCTTGTTTCTTCATCTTCTTCTTTGCCACCACCTGGGCTCCAACTGCATATGTGGTTGTTTCTGAAACTTACCCAACCAGAATCAGATCTAAGGGTATGGGTATTGCAACGGCCGCTAACTGGATTTGGGGGTTCTTAATTGCGTTCTTCACTCCATTTATCACTGATGCCATTCACTTTGCCTATGGTTACGTCTTCTTCGGTTGTCTGGTTTTCTCTTTCTTCTTTGTCCTTTGTTGCGTTCCAGAAACTGCTGGTTTGTCCTTGGAAGAAGTTGATGAAGTTTATACCCATTTCACTCCAGGTTTGGCCTTCTTGAAGACAAAGGTCCAAAAGGAGAAAGAAGCTGAAGAAAAAGCTGAGGCTGCCGCTGCTGATGTGGCTTAATCTCTTAGTCTACAATTAATTTAATGAGTAACGCGTATAACTTTTGATCAACATAGATAGTTCATTTTTTAATTCTGTAACAGCCACTGAGGGTTCTTCCATCCAGGAGCAACTGTCCATCCCATGGCGTCTCGGCTACACTAATGAGCCTTCATTTGACATCTTGCTGAAACCGCTCAGCATTCAATTTTGTATCTTGAGTTTCCATGTTTAACTTTTTAAAAAGAACTTTAAAAATAAAGAAACAGTATAGAAATGGAAAATAATATCAAATCAATCAAGCGCACCCACATTTAGACTTTGCACAGTGGCAACCGGTAGTCTTACAGGAATCGCAATTGCAGCCGCCTTTGCAGGCACATTTAACAGTTGAACAAACACATGCTATCTTTGATTTTTTGTTGGCACAGGAAGAACATGCACAATTGCCTGGTGGACAAGTACATTCTTTTTCACACGTGCATTGTTTAGTTTGGATAGAATATTGGCAAGAGATTTTGTTGGAGCATTGGCATTGGGTGGAGGTAGTAGTTGAACAACAGCCAGTCATAATTATAGATCTTATTTGTATAAAGAGATAATTTTCAGCGCTAATACGAGGACTCAGCTGCTTTTTAAAGTAATTGAGCTGTTTTAGCTGTCTTTTCTTAGCAATGACCTCATTAGAGCAAAATGACCTCAAAGTAGCCAAATACCCTCAAATTAGCAAAATGTCCGCAACTTAGCAAAATGCCCTCAAATTATTCCAACACGCTCAACTTAGCCAAACCTTCTCAAATCAGATAAATCACAACCTCGATGTAAAAGAATAAATATCATCATTTGGCTACTATACCGAATTTATAAACAAGGGTAAATAATTTATTCAATGATTCTGGTGATCATACCAGTACCAACAGTCTTACCGGATTCTCTCAAGTTGAATCTTTGACCAACTTCGACAACAACTGGGTACAACAATTCAACAACCATTTCAACGTTGTCACCAGGGGCAACTTGCTTGGAGTGGTCCTCTTCAGAGTCTGGGAACTTCAAGGTGACGTTGACGTTTGATGTTCTGATGTACATTTGAGGTCTGTAGTTTTCAGAGAATGGAGTGTGTCTACCACCTTCGTCCTTGTTCAAGATGTACATGGAAGCCAAGAATCTAGTGTGAGCTTGAACGGAACCAGGCTTGGCCAAGATTTGACCTCTCTTGATTTGTTCTCTCTTGACACCTCTCAACAAGATACCTGGAGTGTCACCAGCTTGAGCTTGGTCCAATTCCTTGTGGTACATTTCGATACCGGTAACGGTGGTCTTCAAAGCACCGTCCTTACCACCGACGATTTCAACTTCTTCACCCTTCTTCAAAGTACCTCTTTCCACAGTACCTGAGACAACAGTACCTCTACCGGAGATGGAGAAAACTTCATCAATTGGCAACAAGAATGGCTTTTCCAAATCTCTTTGTGGTGTTGGGATCCATTCGTCAACAGCGGCCATCAAGTTCAAGATTGATTCCTTACCGATTTCTGGCTTTTGACCTTGCAAAGCCATCAAAGCGGAACCCATGATGACTGGGGTGTTGTCACCATCAAAACCGTACTCGGATAGCAATTCTCTCATTTCCATTTCAACTAATTCCAACATTTCTGGGTCATCAATAGTGTCACACTTGTTCACGAAAACAACCAAGTGTTGGACACCAACTTGTCTGGCCAACAACAAATGTTCTCTGGTTTGTGGCATTTGACCGTCAGTGGCAGCAACAACAATAATAGCACCGTCCATTTGCGCAGCACCAGTAATCATGTTCTTAATGTAATCTTGATGGCCCGGACAATCAACGTGGGAGTAATGTCTGTTGGCAGTTTCGTATTCAACGTGAGCAGTAGAAATGGTGATACCTCTGGCTCTTTCTTCTGGAGCCTTGTCGATGGCGGCGTAATCAAGGAAATCAGCACCACCTTCGTCTGCCAAAACCTTTGTGATGGCTGCGGTCAAGGTGGTCTTACCGTGATCAACGTGACCGATCGTACCAATGTTAACGTGAGGCTTGGATCTGTCGAAAGAAGCAAATCTGACAGTTTGAGCTCTGGATGTAACAGAAACTCTTGAAACAGAAGCCCAGGTGGCTCTGTTCAATGAACGCAAAGCAGATGTGAACACTCTGGAGGCCATTTCGTTGAAGAGCCATCTATCACCGTCGGCCTGAAAATTTTCTTCTCACGTTAAATGGAGCCACCCGCGAGGGCACCGGGGGCGTGCAGGGGAGGCGCGGTTGTTGCGCCGGTGCACGGATGCTGCTCAAATGCTCAGCAAAATCACTCTTAAGAAGTATACAATTAATTAAGTTTTGCTATGAGTTCCTTCAGAGTTTCGTTATCGGTATCAACAAACTGACGCAAGGAGGCACACAATGGGTCCAAATTTTTCGTCTCCCACACACCCTTCTTGACATAGGTCAATATTATTGCGTCACTAAAATCGACTCTTGTGGAGCCCTTGACGTGCTTGTGGACGATTTGAAAATCCACAAGATCAATTTCGTAGTTTTTGCACGTTTCATGGTCAATGGCCACATGGAACCACTGGTCATCCCCCCGCCTGTAGTAATATTCCGTTGGTTTCATAATGACACCGGTGAGAATCCAGGGCTCTAGGTGGCTTTGATCAAAAAGTGACTCCGGTTGATATAGGCCTTGGGTGAGGACATCGGCCTGGGCCTCAAGATCGTATTTTGTCTGGACGAGCTCATGGGCCCTGGTTTGGATTTGGTCATGAATCATCTGGATCGTTTGACCAGCAGCCTTGATCTTCTCTCCTTCGGTGAATTCTTTGGAAGCAGTCACCTCTACAGTGGAGTCCAGTTGCTCTCCCACCTTCTGAAGGTAGGCGCTCGATGTTGCCAAGAGAGCGGACAACCTCTTACCCTGGAAGACCTTTGTATTGGCAATCGATCTGTTTATCTCCTCCCAATACTCTCTTGAGGTGGATATCTGATCCAACTTGGTCCCAATGATGTGCTCATGGTCCTTGGTATAAATCTGAGGATAGAAATGATCTAATAGGTCGAGACCGTTGGTTATACTGTGCCCATCGGAATCGATCGTGAACGTCAAAACATCAGAAACATGTTCAATCCTATTGGTGCCAAAGTTTTCAAACTTCTTCCCCCAGAAGAGGTTGTGGATCATCACGTAGAGATTTGAATCTATGCAATCCATTTGGATGGGGATCGTGTAATATCTTGCGCTTTTGCTATTGTATTCGATCGAGAGCTCCAAGAAGGATTTGACGGGTTTTTCCAGTTCGGAGTTGATTCGTGAGAAGGAGGACACAATGCCACCCAAAATAAAGTTGACATAGTCTCCAATGGATTCCAAATCCTCTGTGATGGACTTATTCGTGGCAGTTGTGATGTTGTAAGAAGATGCAAATGCCCGCTCAGATTCCGGCGACATCATCCCCAACAACCTCTGGTACTCCATTGGTCCCAAAACACTGTCGGTTACCCTTTCCTTATTCCACCAGTTTGGCTTAAAACCGTAATTAAAGTAGGAGTGTTTCAAAAGGAGGTTCCTTAACGCCGGAATGTTACCCAATATCACCACCAATGGCGCCAAATAGGATTCAAACAATTCCGGTGATTGTGGTAACACAATCGCAGGGTCATTGTGCTTCAAACATTTTGGGAAATCCTCATAAATGTTGTACTTGTTGGCAATGGGATTGTACTCCTTGACCATCTCGTCGCCCAATTTCGACCGGATATCATCGTCAATGCCGATCGGTACACTGGTTTTCTCCGCATACCCTGGGGGCAGCTCTGGCCCCGCCTCTGTATCCTGATGTGGACCAGTTAACGCCGCATCATCCTGGTAGTCACCCATCAGTAGGGCCACAGCAACATTGACATCACCTTGCGCCTTGGCCAAGGCCGACTGTGCGCACTCCTTGTCAAACCCCATACTCACGAGGTTGTCCACGTCATTGCTGCACATGATAATGAAGGGAGAGGTGGATTGGATCGTCAATTACGTAATATACACTAACCTGTTTCTGGGATCAGAAGACATCGGGCAATCTCTCGATGTTGTATGCATGGCCGCCCACGGACATGATGGGGATCCCCGGCACCTTTCTAATTCTTCTTTTTAAGTCTGCATCGTTTGTCGCCACAATGTAGCACTTGTTCTGCATCACTCTTGACACAAGACAATCATCGGCGTACGTACCCTTGTGGGTGCATTTAAGTCTTTTAATACGTGGGTCCTTCGCAAAAGTGAGCGCAATACGATACTTAGGCCCCAACTTTTCCAATTCCGCAATCACACAGTCTGTCACCATCGGTATACATTTTGCCAATAGACAGTCCATCATTCCCCTCACAATGTCGATCTTTTTCTGAATTGAGAAGTTGAAGAAGTTTGTATCAATGATCACCTGGTAGGGAGGCTTGATGGCTGAGTTATACTGGAAGAAGAGTGCCGATGACACCTGCGGTATGGATCTCACCAATTCTGCATCTTCCTTCTTATCCTTTTGTTCTTTTTGGTTTTCTTTAATTCTTTGGTCTGTTTTTTGAACCATCCTCTTAACTGAGATCTTTCTCGTCTTCTTAGCCTTAGCCATCTTGATGATATCTCTCTCTTCTTAGCCTTGTAAGTGAAGAAAAGATTTGAAAAAAAATTTCAGTTCCTAAAGCAGAAGGGACCAATCAACTGCGCCACCATGCCAAAAAGCAATGTGGCGCAGCATTTGTGCCAATGATGGACCGATACGACTTTCAAAGGTGGGGAGGGTAGAAGGGGGGATAACAGTCGATATATGTGCTGACCTGCATTTTTTTTTTCATGTGTATATTAAGCTCTAAAGTTATAAGATTGAGGGCGATTTGTACCTATTTCGTATTGATGTCATGTCGCCACTGCATGATGGATCAACATATCTGTTCAAGGCGGCCTGTAGATAAGACTCTAGCAGGTCGTATATATTGTGTAAATTGGCACACGGGAAGACGACCGGTTATCGAGGACCACCGTTTACCCAAGGCAATTGAACTGAGCATCCTAAACGAGCGACACGTGAGAAATACCACCAGCGCTTGACACACTCTTTTCCTCTCAAACAGAGACCGATGAGGCACGTAGATGCCTGTGCCACTTTTAAACAGAGTGGGGACCAGTTGGAACATAACGCCGATGAAGATGATGAGATTGTGGCAAATTTCCGGTCAAAAGCGGTCAAAAGTCACCCGCTGAGCAGCACATATGGGCATGATCCCAAACAGATGATGCCTAAAGCCAATCGGCTGTGGTTTACTTGCACGCATAGGTCCACAGCTGAGGGGTTAAAATGTGGCCAGTTGTGAGTTGAGAGGGCCTGTAATTTATTCGCTGAGCAATTAATCATTCTACTAACTGGGGGCGACCGACGTCACATGTGCTACCTCCGGGGCCACACACATTGGAAACTTTGGCCAATTTTGGATTTCAGGAGCTTTTCTTTTATTCGCTGAGCACTATATACAGAGACACCACTGGTCGTAAAAAAATATTGAGCAACAGATGGCTCTCGTGGGACAATGGAAAGGGTCCCCACATAACGACTTGCAAAAAAGCAAATTTAAAGAAGATATCAGTAGTAGTGACTCTGAATCAAACGCGGAAACAGGCCAAAGCAACGCCTACCAGCAGTCTGAGAAACGAACTGCATTACAATACCCAACCGATACCAACTCGTACAATGAAAATGAAAACAATTGACCAATGGGTGAAGTTACGCTTGCTAAACCCGCATCGGTGCCACTAAGTTTATTCCGAAAGGCCCCGTGGTTTTGACCAATTGCTAGAAAACTATAAGTGTTTATAGCAATGGAGCCTTTTTTAGTTGCCCATAAAAAGGAGATTCTTATGACCAAAATTACTTCTTTTACTTCTTGACCTTGTTCTCTTCTGCTTGCTTTATCAAGAACCGCCTTTTTTATGAGCAAATGAGCACTATAATTTCCCAATCGGGACGATTGTCACGTGACATGGCCATCTTCAAAAGGTCCGCGATCCCCATCTTCTCAGATTTTTCTTCCTCCCTTGGTTTTCGTGTTTGTTAGAGGCAAATGAGTGCCAATTTGTACACGGACCATATTGAGAAATTTCTCTTACGGCTCGAGGACAAAACTTTGGACCTTCAAGGGAAACACTCGCTTTTTTCGGAACTCTGCGACACCCTAGACACGTACATCGGTGCCAATGAGTACGATCGTTTTTTAAAAACCTTATTGAAGGTCGTCTTTGAATACTTGGAATCCGTACCAATATCATTCAGCGTGAATTCCCCTGAACAGAAGTTGAGATACCTCATCTTGGATATTCTCATGAGATTACCTGCTAACGATATTTATCAACAATACGTTTTTGACGTTTATGATGTTTTAATCAAGGTGATAAAGGAAGACAATGAAGAAAACGGGATCAGATGTTCAAAAATACTCATATCTCTTCATAAATCATACAAAAATCATTTATCATCAAAAGTGGAAGATTATTTGTCATTGTTGATTTCAATCTACAAAAATATGCCCCAAGTCATCGAGGAGAACTTTGGTCCAGGCGCTGAAAAGAAGGAATCAAGTGAAACCTTATCAAGAGCTACCCATTCACTAAAGGTTGCTGCCGAATGCCCAGTAACTCTTGTCTCGTTGTACAACATCTACAGCAATCTAATCACTGCCACAGTGCCTGAGTTCTTACCATTAGTCATTGATTTGATGTCCCTTGAGGCAGATGAACAAAGGAAAGAGCATGAAAAAATGAAGAGAAAGGGTTTAATATTATCACATGTTTCCACCAACATTGTCAATAAGACCCTTTATTGTGATCTAATCCTTTGTCAAATTAAGGCGGCCTTTTTTTTGGCCTTTGTATTGATAAAAAAGATTGATACATCTTCAGTGGAGGATCGAATGAAGGATATACCCGACTTGTTGATCAGATTACTTCAAGATTGTCCACCTGAATCTTCATCATTGAGAAAGGAATTGCTTTACGCCATTAGACACACTCTAACGACGGATTTGAGAAAGCTGTATGCTTCAAAATTCGAAATATTGTTCAATGAGAAGGTTCTATTGGGAGATGGCCTCACTGCCCACGAAACATTGAGACCATTGGCTTACACAATAGTAGCAGATTTTGTTCACCTCAATGAGAATATCACCGGTGACCAAATATGGAAGAGTGTTGAAACATTCTGTGACCATTTAAAGGACAATACTCTGAATCAAAACGTTTACATAATGAGCGCAAAATTAATGTTGAATTTGGTGGATAGGATTAGCAAACTTCCCAACAAAAACGAGGCTCGTCAACTGTTCTTGATCATGATCGACTCGTTTGGGAAGAGATTCGCTTCAGTGAACAACAATTACTACCATATTATGCTTCAACATAGAGAGTACGTGAAGAATAAATCTGAAAATACTGCCAAATTGGATCAATTGGAGACCTTAGCAGACACACTCACAGGCAGGTCTCCATTTTCAGAACCAAAAATAACGAGTAATAACGATGAGATGGATGTGGACGAGGATCCCGAGGTTTTAGACTACATTTCTTTTGTTACAATAGACAGGAGTTTGCCAATTCAGGTGAGCCAGCCACATACCCAAGATCCGTTGGATTCTGCAAGGTATATGTTTAAAATGTTCATGACATTTTTAAGATCCATTTTCGTTGCCCTCAAAGGTTGTAACCCGGAACCACCAAGTGACTATACATTTCAAGCATGGCAGGAAACTACTCGTATAACGTCTCTCGAAGAGTTAACCATTTTCAGAAGGTTATTTTCAGAGAGTATTAAATGCCTGAAGTTTTTCCAAAGTTCTAAATTGCCTCTTTTGAGACAAGCGATGAAACAGGCTTATGAATCTGGGGGAATGAACCCTCCAATTACATCATGCAAAGAAGAGAAGGATTTAATGGAATTATTGGCCGCCTTGTTCATTCAATTGGAGCCTGCAGCATTTAACGAAGTCCTAGAGGCTGAAATGCCGGCTTTATTCAACACCATTTTGGAAAACCCGGCTCTATTACACGTTCCTCAGTACTTTTTCGCCAATGAAATGACAACATCAAACTTTTCAAGTATATTGATTGTATTCTGCATTGACAAGTTACCGGAACTGGGTGACCTGGATATTGTCAAATCCAATGTTTTGAATAGATTATTCAAGTTCTGTTTCATGTCGGTGAATCTCTTCCCAAATCAAAACGAAGCTGTATTATTACCTCATTTGAACAAGTTGATTCTAGATTGTTTAGAATACAGCACTACAGCCAGGGATCCATTGGTGTATTTCTATCTCATTAGAACACTGTTCAGAGCCATTGGAGGAGGGAAATTTGAAGCTCTATATAAAGAGATCTTTTCCATTCTTCAAGTTTTATTGGAATGTCTTGGAAAGTTATTTGCCAACTCAAGACGTCAAGTGGAAAAGGACGTTTTTGCAGACTTATGCCTGACTGTTCCTGTTAGATTGAGTGTGCTGGTACCATACCTTCATCATTTGATGAAGCCTCTTGTGCATGCCCTCAACAGTACTCCAGACTTAGTCACTCAAGGTTTGAGGACTTTGGAACTGTGTGTCGACAATATGACCGTGGAGTTCATTGACCCAATTATTGAACCTGTTATCGAAGATATCATGAAAGCGCTTTGGAAACATTTGAGACCTGTTCCATACTCCCATCAACACTCTCACACGGCACTGAGAATTTTAGGGAAAATGGGTGGTAGAAATAGAAGCTTTTTGAAATTGCATGAAGACTTGAAGCCGGAAACGGTCTCCGATCAAGAATTACTCGGGATGTTCAAAATCGAAGGAATTCCAAACGAAATACCAGTTTCAATGACTGCTGCAATCTCCTCAGCTCTGACAGCTTTGACCAGCACAAGACCCAAGATTCATTATAGAGTTAGTGCATTCAAGTACTTAACATCGATTCTAAAGCTGTTCATAAATATTGATGACATTCCAGAGGATTATGAAAACAAAATTCAACAGGTGGTGTCATTCATTATTAACCAGGGGAATGATAAAATTGATGAATCTAGTACTTTAGAGGCTAATTCTGTGTTAGACGAGGATAGATTTAAAAGACAAGAAGAACTACTATTGGAATTATTGAAGGCCCTCTTTTACTCTGTCTCTCTGGAAGAAGTCAGAGAGGAGGCCAATGAATTAATCAATGGGATCTGCAGACATTATGTGTTGCTGTGCTTAAGTAGGACCATGACGGAACACTACAACATGGCTAAAAAGTTTAATGTGAACAATCACGAAGGGAAGAGATCATTAAGTGAGGACACGCTCTTTGATGCTATCGTTTACGTTCTGAGCCACTACAGTCCTAAGGTCAGAGAGGCAGGTAAAATGGCAGTTAGGACCATCTTTGATATCTGTTTAACTCTGTTTGGATCGGTGAACGATGTTTTGAAATTTTTGAGTATTAAAAAGCTGTGTTCCACGTTCATACACTGTTGTTTTAAAGATACCTATTATGACAAACTCAGTGGGTGCATTGGGTTGCAAGTGATGATCAAAGATCTGGAAATTCCCTACGAATACTTTGAAGTCAGGCAAATTGAAATTTCACGAGCAATGTTTTTTGTTTTAAGAGATACCCCAACTGATGTACCATCAGAGGTTTGCAAAATAGCCAAATCGATTATTTTGGATATATTGAGAAACTGTAACAAAGAAGTCACGAAGGATGTTGTTTACCAACAACCATTTCAATCTCTCATTAGTCAGATCGTTTACGATTTGTCCAATTACAATAAGATGGTGAGAGAAACGGCACAAGAATCTTTGAAAGTCCTTTCTGAAATTACTGGGGTTCCAATTGCCGATATGATATCTCCAAGTAAGAGTGTATTACTCGCTCCGATCTTTGGTAAACCATTGAGGGCTCTACCTTTCCATATGCAAATAGGGAACATAGACGCGATTACATTCTGTCTACAATTGGATGGATCCTTTTTGGAATTTAATGATGAATTAAACAGGCTGCTCTCAGAAGCCTTAGCTCTTGTGGATGCTGATGATGAATCATTAATCAGCGTTAATAAGATTTCTGAACATAAGAGTGCTGAACAGTTGGTTAATTTGAGAATTGTATGCATTGAATTACTCTCGCTGGCCCTGACTAAACAAAAGTTTTCAAATTCATCTGTGAGGATCAGAATCCTCAGCGTCTTTTTCAAGACACTCTGTTCAAACAGTATCAGGATCATTGAAGCTGCTTACAGGGGTCTATCTAAGGTTTTATCAGGCAATGTGAAGCTACCAAAGGAGCTTTTGCAGAACGGGTTGCGACCAATGTTGATGAACCTATCAGACTACAAGAAGCTAACCGTTTCAGGTTTGGAGGCTTTATCGAAATTACTTGAATTGTTAATTTCATACTTCAAGGTTGAAATTGGAAGAAAACTTTTGGATCATTTAATGGCTTGGGCCCAACCTGCAACATTACAGCGTATATCCAAACAAAAATTAGAGAGCAACCATACTGTGAAGATCATTGCTGCCATTTTGAAGATTTTCTACATGTTACCTCCTCAAGCATACACTTTTCTCAACGAATTGATTGAAACCCTTCTCTATTTAGAGACTAACCTGCGCCGCCATCAAGATTCTCCATTTAGAAAACCAATTGCTCAATTTCTTGATAGATTCCATGATCAAGCCATCGATTTTTTCAAAGAGAATTTTAAGTCTAGAGCTCATGGATCTAGATTTGCCTATTTTGTTGGACTAGATGAAAGCTCTAATTTGAGAAAAGTAGTGAAGGACCATTTTAATGAATTTATCGATATGATATCTAATGAATCCGATGGAGATATCAAGTTTGCTATGTTTTCTAACATGGTTGATTTGATTGAAGCAATTGGCAAACAAGACTCTGAATGGTTGAAAGATTCATCGGAAACATTCAGCAAGATGTTCGACTTCTCAGTTGATTGTTTGGATTATAAACAGACTGCTACCCTGGAATCCAAGGTACACTTTCAACTGGGTCAATCTCTGGAGAAATTACAAGACTTGTACATTGAGACTTTAAAGATTGAAGAGAACAAGGTCGAAGATACGATTTCATTTATGAACTACCTAGCAACTAATGAAATATCCCTCTCTAACAATGTGGAAATGTTTCTCTTGGATGACATCGTTAAATCAAAAGATGTCAAATTAGTTCAATCATACCTACTTTATGCCATCAACAAATTAGGTGAAGATGGAATGGAATTGGCGCCAATGATCCAGCTCTTGAAGAGAATCGTCACACCGACTTTGTTTGCAAATGCGAAAAACACAACTACGGGTCTTGACTTAGCCAAGAGCGGAGATCAGCCCGCTGCTTGGATCGTCGCCCTTGGTGAAAATGTTTGGAAGAAAGCCAGCGATGAAACAACAGTAGAATCCTGCGAAAATGACTTATTCAGAGTGGAATTGATGCAATTGACATCTGTTATGGTTCAATACTACCCCGATATTGTTGCTGATTGGAAGAAAGATATCATCAAGTTCAACTGGAACAATATTTCTTTAGAAGACACAATCACGAAACAGGTGGCATACCTTTCAATTGCGTACTTCATTAAAAATTTTGAGACTCCTGCAAAGCTTGTCATGCAAGTTTTTGTGGCCCTACTTAAGGCCAATCAGAATGAGGTCAAATCTTTGGTTAGACAATCATTGAACTTATTAGTTCCAGAATTGAATCGCATTTTGGGGTCTGATATTGAATGGCTGAAGTGGACTCGTCGTGTTTTGAGTGAAAACGGATACATTGTCACGCAAGTTCTTAATGTTTACCAATTAATTGTTCAGCACCCAGACCTATTTTACGGTTCCAGAGACGAATTTATTCCAAACATTATCACTGCCATGGGCAAGTTGACGGTTTTGAACAATTCGATGACCGAGAACCAAATGCTTGCGATGGATTTGGCAGAATTGATTTTGAACTGGGAAACTCATGCAAAAAGGGAGGCTGATGAAGCCAACGATGACAATTCAGATAAGATGGATGTGGACGGTGGCGCTATTTCACCTTCTCGTTATGTCGTTCCCAATGGCCAAAAAGAAACCTGTATTACTTTCTTGATCAGGTACATCTGTTTATGCCACCAGCGAGCGTCCGATAACGAATTGAGTAGAAAAGCTCTCGTCATTTTGCACATTTTGCTATCAAAAGGTTACTGGTCCGACGTGGGAGTCAAGTTGGCTTTTCTTGAGAAGATGTTGTCTACTCCTGATTCTAGAGCTGAGAACATGTTGACATGCTGTGTAAACGCTCTAGAGGCTCTGAACGTTGTATTGGAATGGCAACCATCTCAATGGATTTTCGGCAATTTTGAGTATTTGCAAAAGTTACTCGATGGTTGTGTTCGTACCCATAATCAGGATATCCAAGAAGCATTGCAATGTGTATTGTCATTGATCATTAAAGCAATCAAGCAGGAATCCGAATTGGAAACTGCCGATGACCAAAAGAAGGAGAAGGCCAAGGCTTTTATGAACTACTTGGTGGGAATTATTAGTGAGGATTTGAGTTCAACCAACTCTGTGGCCGCCGGTATCACCCTTTCATGTACTATTGCCAAGTTCCAACCCGAAATTTTGGATCAAAATCTCCAATTGATCATCAGAACATTTGGTAAATTGGTCAAAGACCATATCACTCTATCAATGGCATCTAGCAAAACCCAAACTGTTTCTGACAGTCTACAATCTGCAGAAGAAGCTAAGATGACTGTTAAGTTATTGGAAACCATTTTGACCTTATGCTCCCTTAGAATTTCGGTCTTAGGCGATCAGCGTAGAATTTATCTTTCATTAATGGTTCAATTGATTGACAGGTCCAACGATAAGAAACTATTGACCAAGATTGCAGAAATTGTACGAGGTTGGGTTTTCGCCAAGGATGAAATTCTTCCAACAGTCAAGGAAAAAGCAGGGGTACTTTCCAAGATGATGATGTATGAGATGAAGAATGACTCAGAATTGACCAACATGTACTACCAAATTATTGTGGACATTTTCAAGGCTGAATCTCTGTTATACAGTGAATTGACATTCAGATTGGAACATCCATTCTTGGTTGGTACTAAGATTTCTGACACCGGAATTCGTCAAGAGCTGATGAATATTTTGAGTAACTCCATTGACAAAGATATCAGAAGTAGATTGTTTTATGTCATTCGTGAGCAAAATTGGGAATATCTTTCGGAATATCCATGGTTGAACCAAGCCTCTCAAATTCTTTACAGATCTTTTGATTTTGATCATTCCTTGAAATTGATGCCAACCGAGTCACAACTTGCTTCCCTAAAGGAGATCAATAATGTAAAGCCGAAGACAGAGATAATCCCGGCGTCAACACCCATTGTTGATCTACTGGCAACACACAGAAAGTTTATCAATGGTTCCTTGAAAATCAAAGCCAAGGACGTTCTTGACCCTCTTCTTGATCTTTCGTATCAAAGTCCAGAGGCCATCCACAATTCATGGTGTAATTTGTTTCCTGTGGCGTACAACTTTATCTCCCAGCGTGAAAAGCAAGACTTTTTACATTCCTTTGTTACATTGTTGTCGAGAGATTACCATATGCGTCAACAAGAATCTGTTCCAAATGTCATCCACATTATGCTATCTGCTGCTAGTAAGTGTCCTGACTTACAATTGCCTCCTCATTTAGTTAAATACTTAGGTCTGAATTATGATTCCTGGTATCCAGCTATTAGAATCTTAGAACAGATTGATCTTCATCCAACCACAGAAAACTCTAAGGTCAAGGAAGCCAACAAGGATGCTCTTGTTGAAATGTATGCCGCTCTACAAGAAGATGATATGTTTTATGGTTTATGGAGAAGAAGATCCAAATACTTTGAAACAAACTCCGCTTTGTCCTATGAACAGATTGGAATGTGGGACAAGGCACTAAAAATGTATGAAGCAGCTCAAATAAAGGCTAGAAGCGGTGTGTTGCCATATTCTGAATCTGAGTATGCTCTCTGGGAAGACGATTGGATTTTATGTGCAGAGAAACTGCAATACTGGGATGTTTTAACCGAATTGGCCAAGCATGAGGGTTTCACTGATTTACTCCTAGAGTGCGGTTGGAGAATTGCCGATTGGGTGAAAGATAGAGATCCATTGAAGCAATCTGTGGAAACAGTCATGGATGTTCCAACACCAAGAAGACAAATGTTCCAGACTTTCCTTTCCTTACAAGCTTTCTCCCAAAACCAGGAGTCTGTTCAAAATGTTCAAAGGTTGATTGATGAGGGTATCCAATTGGCCCTCCGTAAATGGTGGAAATTGCCACAAAGAGTAACTGGTGCTCACATATCCCTGTTACATGGATTCCAGCAGTATGTGGAATTCAGTGAAGCGATCCAAATTTACAGAAGTTTGACCAATACTACCGTGGAGAACTTGGACACAAAATCTCAGGATTTGAAGAGGGTTTTGCAAGCTTGGAGGGAACGTCTTCCAAACAGTTGGGATGATATCAACATTTGGAATGATTTGGTAACTTGGAGAAAACACGCGTTCGATGTTATTAACAAGTATTATCTACCGCTAGTCCCTGCAGTCACGCAAAGTGGCAACAGTGCGAACAACTCCTATGCGTACAGAGGTTATCATGAAATTGCCTGGGTAATCAACAGGTTTGCTCATGTGGCAAGGGAACACAACATGCCCGAGGTGTGCATTAACCAGTTGGCCAAGATTTACACATTGCCTAATATCGAAATTCAGGAAGCCTTCTTGAAATTGAGAGAACAGGCCAAGTGCTACTACCAGAATCCTGCGGAATTGAACACTGGTTTGGATGTTATTAGTAACACAAATTTGGTTTATTTTGCTGCCCAACAGAAAGCCGAGTTTATTACTTTGAAGGGTATGTTCCTGGCCAAGTTGAACGTTCCAGATGAAGCCAATTCCGCCTTTGCAACTGCCGTCCAATTGGATTTGAACCTTCCAAAGGCATGGGCTGAATGGGGGTTTTTTAATGACAGCAGGTTTAGTGCTAGTGGGGATATCAATTTTGCAAAACATGCCATTAGTTGCTATTTACAAGCTGCTTCCCTTTACAAGAATAACAAAGCGAGAAGATTGCTCTGTAGGATTTTGTGGTTAGTTAGTTTGGATAATGCCTCTGGCACTTTGACTGAATCATTCTTGGGTCACAAGGGGGAGATGCCAATTTGGCATTGGGTCACATTTATTCCTCAATTGTTGACAGCTTTGGCTCACAAGGAAGGTAAAGTAGCATTTGAAGTCTTGTTCTCTATTGCTAAGACTTACCCACAAGCCCTTCATTTCCAATTGAGAACGTCTAAGGAGGACTACGCGGGTATTCAAAAACAATTATCTGCCCAACAAGGTGCTGCAGGTGCTGCTAATGCATCATCAGGTGCAAATGGTTTGGCACAATCACAATCCTCTTCCTCCAGCTCAACTGCTTTGAATACCACGGGTATGCCGTCAGAAACTACTAATACACCAGTGAATGAGCAATCACCTTCTTTAACAGGTAATATCACACCATCGGCTAACCCAACTTCGACACCACAAGGCGGTTCCACTCCGACGAATCCATTGCTTCAAAGAAAGCCATGGGTTTGGATCGATGAAATTTCAAGGATTATGAAATCAGCGTATCCACTATTGACTCTTTCCTTGGAATCATTTGTTGATCAAATTAACCAAAGATTTAAGATCAATGCTGATGCTGACGCATACCGATTGATTGTGGCTCTATACTATGATGGGGTTCAACAGTTCAACCGTTTGCCAAATCCAAGGGAGAATGTGAAATTACCACCTGCTACAGAGGCTAGTATCGAAAAGTTTGCAGAGAGTGTCTTGCCTTCTCATATCAAGAATGAATTCCACGAAGATATCATTCAATCTAAACCAAATCTAGAAACATATATTTCCAAATTGTTAAAGTGGAAGACTTGTATGGAGGAGAAGTTGGATATGAGTTACGGCAAGGTCAATTTGGAGAGGGTTTGTCCCCATTTGAGTCAATTTCATCACCAGAAGTTCGAGGATATTGATATTCCTGGACAGTATTTGTTAGATAAAGAATCCAGTCAGGGCTTTGTGAAGATTGAAAGGTTTATGCCAACTTTTGAAATGATCAGAGGCCCCGTTGCTTGTTACAAGAGAATCACCATCAGAGGTTCTGACGGTGGTCTTTACAAGTTTGCTATCCAATTTCCTTCTGCTCGTCACTCTAGAAGAGAAGAAAGAATGTACCAGATGTTCCGTCTATTCAATGACCAGCTATCAAGAAACGTTCAAACCAGGAAGAGAAACATCGAATTCACTCTACCGACATCTGTTCCCCTATCGCCACTGATCAGAATGGTCAGTGATGATGAAAAGTACGTGAACATGTACAATGTTTACGAATCATCGATGAAGGCAAAGGGTCAAAATAAGGACGAGCCATTGGCTTTCTATATTGAGAAGTTGAGATCTGCATATGATCCAAGGCTGCCAAAGCCGGATGTTTTAAACGTCAAAACCGAGATTTTGTCCGCAATTCAAACCCTGTTTGTTCCAACCAACATGATGAAGGATTATTTCATGCACTATTATCCAAAGTTCGAAGACTTCTGGGTGTTTAGAAAGCAATTTACTTCACAATATGCAACGTTCATCTTTGCTACCTACATGATGTGCATCAACGGCAGACAGCCGCATAAAATCCACATTCATCAAGGCTCAGGGAAGGTTTACACTTCAGAAATGGTTCCATATAAGATTGCTGGTGGGAAGACCTCCAACAACATCATGCAAAATTCCAAGATGGACATCTCTCACCAGAGAGCCGCCCCGGTCTTCTGTACATTAGAAACGGTTCCATTCCGTTTAACACCAAACATTCAAGAGTTGATTGGTAGCGTCGGTACCGAGGGTATTTTGTCAATGCATATGGTTTTGATTTCCCAGTGTTTGGCCGACCCCTCCTACAACGTGGACCACTTTTTGAATTTGTTTGTGAGAGATGAGGTGATGACCTGGTATAACCAGAGACAAAAGGTCGTTGGTACTGAAATCCCTCATCTGCAGGACATTGTCAATTTGAATGTGGAAGCCATTGTTAAGAAGATCACTTCTGTTGCAAACTTTGAAAACCAGAATCAATCTGTGTCATCTCAAGTGGCGGTCAATTTGATCGCCCATGCTGTCAACCCAAGGCATTTGGCCAACTCCGAATCCTCTTGGATGCCCTACTTTTAAACCGAAAAGTTTCTTTATTCTTTTTATTTGTATTTAATATATTAGTTTGAATTTATGACCCTTCACGGCGGCTGAAGTTCTTTCCTCATATTATCCAACTCCAAACTCTTGCTATACAATACGATGTAGCCCTTCATGCAATGAATTATTAACGATGTAGAAACAGTTTAACTTGTTCCGATATATAATTTTTGGTGCTTCGACCGAATGAAACATTGCTTCGAAATCCCTTTCTTGTTGGGTATTTTCCAAATGAGTGAATAAGTCTTTCATTCTTCTATCTGCTATATACAAATTGACCAATGAAACGATCAATGTTCCAAGGGCTATTTGTAAAGATATTAATTGATAGACCTTGATAAACGCTGTTACGTCCACTGTCACCCTATCGGAGCTTTCAGAGAGGTGATTAGAACGTTGTTGAAAGTAGGGACCTCCTTGGAATACCTTCACGGTTGCCCAGATTGAGAGACTTAATCCTATGGATTGGTTAAATGTGCATAAACGAAAGCTTCTAAAGACGTTGGCCGCTTTATTTAAATCCAAGGGGCGATTTGTCGCATTTGCATCTATTTGAACAACTAAAACCAAGGGAAAGAAATAAGAGCCTAGAATGTTATGCCAGGCGGTGATTGTTACACTTGTTGGTCTATTGTTAGCGTCCAGAACAATTAATCCGATGTAATTAATCACCAATTGTGATAACATAAAGCCGAGAAAACTCACCCACGTTCGAACCTTTTTCTTATTATTGTAGATCTGCTCAATTGACTGTTCAAATAGCGTTGACGAGGTGTTTGTGTGAGTTTGAACTCTTCTGCCCAGTTCTGGTGACGTTGACTCCTCCTTCATGGTTCCTTCCTTGTAAGCAAAAAGGCTTTTTAATGATTTCAAGTGGGTTGGATTTTGCAATGACATAAGACTGAATTATTTAAGAAAAGGAGAGAGTTTGCCTTCATGAGCAACATTCACTGGAGGTTTGATGTCTACACCACGTGCTCGATGATACGAAAAAGGGTTCATAGTGTCACTACTTTAAAACCTTTCACAAATTAGTCGTTTGGTCTAGTGGTTACGATGTCTGCTTCACACGCAGAAGGTCCCGAGTTCGATCCTCGGATCGACTAATTCTTAACTTTTTTTGTGGAACAACTGAGCTAGCTCCCTTGTTTTCAACGATGGATGTGAGCTCAGGTGCTCTGTTTTCTGTAGCTATCGGCGGGCGATGCACTGTTGGCGTCTCGTAGAGTTATAATTTTTTTATTACACTTATTCCTATGTAAACATAAAAACAGCTCACCACCCCTCATACTTGGTAAACTTCGTAGGCAGACTCTTAAGATCTGTGGCTTTGTCATTCCGTTGGGTTGGTGGTCCCCTTTTACCCATTTTGAAATCCTTCACGCTTAAAGGTGGCAAGTTTTTATCGGACAGTTGATTTACTCGATTCATGTAGACATTGACACCCAAAACGCTGAATATTGCAGTCAAACAGATGATGCCAACAATACCACCAAACCATCCATAATTGTTTTTGCTTTCCCCAGGGATTTTAACATTCATACCAAACAATCCAGTGATCAAATTCATTGGGACTAGAATTGTCCCCAAAACAGTAACCTTTGAAAGAATCTGCATCACCCTGTTTCCAGTGTAAAATGATTCCACAGATAGCTGAGCCAAGTAATTGGTGTGGGATCTACTGAATATTTTCTCATATGAAAGTAGGGATTGAAACATGGTGATGATGTGATCCTGGATATCGCCCAAGTATAAGCCGATATCAGGTCTTGGTTGAAGAGAATGGATAGTCTTTTCCTGGCATCGCTTTGAAAACATCTTGATGACGTCCGCCTTACCCTGCAACAATCTCATCAAAGTCATCACCTTTCTTCGGGACTCACCGATTCTGAGGAGCATATGACCGAAGTCGTACTCACTATGCATGAAAACCGAGTCTTCAATAGCGTCCGCCTCATATTCAATCGAATGAATGATTGGTGCAAATCCATCGGTGATATCATCGATCATCGCGTAGCATAGCCAATCGGGAGAAACGTTGACATAATCTCTCAACTGCCTCACTCTTCTTCTGACATTTGCTGGCGTAACAATGGGGGAAAAGTGGAACGTCAAAATCCCAGTTTTGAAGACAAGAATGTAGACGTTGATGGGCTCGAGGAAATCCTCAGACTCGTCATCAGTCTCAAATGTATGATAGGAGACAAAGTAGTAGGATTTGAACATTTCCACCTTTTCACGAGTCTCTTGCATACGAATATCTTCTGCGGTCAAGGGGTGAATACCGAAAGTCCGTGAAATGACTTTCACCTCGATGTCTGTTGGACAGGAACAATCCAACCACCAAACGGTTTCCTCCGACCCAAATAAGGTCTTAATGGATTCATTTTCACCCACTAGGGCTGTCAAGTCGGGGGTATGTATAGTTTCTTCCAGATCGCTTGAAAAGAAGCTGAATCTTGTTGGTATTGACTCTTCATACCTGTTTTTCTCTTGGTCAAATGTAACCCCGGGGTCTTGAATTGAAAGCTGTTCACTCAAAGATTCCGATTCATTTTTCTGGACCGGTGGTGTATACCGCATTGCAGCAGAGCTTGATTTATTTTCCCCCATTGCAACATAAGTCAAGTCCTGCTCCCTTCTCCTGATAATCTCATTCTCTTTTCTTTGTTCATCTATGAATTCGTCCAATTCTCTAAAATTGACTCCCTTGATGCTTTCGTGATCCGGTAACCAGACATCGACATCTGTTTCTTGCGAATTTCTACTATGGTGTGAAGCCTCACTGTTTGTGCCCTCGAACGTGTCTCTTCTCTTCCATCCTTGACTTGAGGATGCCATGTTCAATAAAAAGCCTTTATTATGTGACTCGTTGTCGTTGAAATCGTGCTTCACTTCTTCATTAATTGATTTGACACTGGATTTCATACTCCAATTGGAAAGGCGTCTTCTGGACGCACCACTGGCTTGTTTTGAACCAATCTTAGCAGAGCTGTTCCAACCAGAATCAAATTCGATCCCAGAGTTTGACGGCGATGGTCTATCTTTTCGGTCCTTGACACCAGACTCAACGGTTTTCTTTGCTTCAGCCGTTTCACTTCTTCTTGTCGTCTTAGGGTTCTGAGAGCCGGTTAAATGCTTGATTTCTGACATATTAGTACCTATAACACCGCTTTTTTCATTCAGAAGCCCACGCACACGTTTCAGCTCCCAACCGGAGAAAAGGAGACTGTTACTATTATAAGATCTGGGTAATTCACCACGTTTCTTGGAAGTTTATTGTTTACGTAACCTGCCCGCCGGTCACGTGACTCTGCTCAGCAAATCATCTACACACTTTGAAATCAATCAAATCGAGAGTGAAACCATCTTTCAAACCTGCAAATGGGGCTCTGCGACAGTTTCACACCCATCCACACCCACACAGGGTTAGCACCCATCATATTGGCCATCAGCACATCGGTGAACACCCTATCGCCAATCACGGCCACCTCTTTCGGGTCCTCCGTTATTCCGTGGCGCTGGAAGTAGTCCATGATTTCCTGAGAACATCCCGGCTTTTTTGTAGAGTGTCGTAGCACATCCACCCCTAGTCTAGACTCCAAGAGGGTCGCCTCCTTGTGATCGGGATCGTCGTTGGTTCCTGCGGAATTAGAGACGATCAGAATCGATTTGGGGGGATAAAACTCCACCAACTTGTCCCATTTTTTCCTATATTGGGGCCAGATGTCGTCGTGTAATGCCGGCGATATACAATTGTCCTTATCTACAACCAAAGCTTTGATTGGCCCCTTTTGCGGGGGAATTGGAACCGGCAAATCGTTGAAAGTTGGGATTTTCATTGGGGAAAAACCCAAATTGGGGTTCCCAATCAACTTGAACATGTTTAACGTCGCAGAAAGATTGAATCCCGACATCGTCCTCTCAATATCACCCTATTTGTAGCACTTCCACTCTACGCTACATGGATGGAAAATTTTTTTCACCGTAACACATGGAGAAGATAGTTCTAACAAAGAATTGTCTTTGGTTCTACAATGAGCGAGCCCTTTAAAGCTTTGGCTAATGGAAGAGCTATTAGCGGTGGCGAATCAACTTCTGGCAAAGAGAATAACCAATTGGAGTCAAATAGCAACGATGAGGATGCATCATGTCTCATTTGTGCAGAGCCACTCACAGTGGCTGCAATCTCCCAATGTAACCACACAGTGTGCCATGTGTGTGCGTTCAGACAGAGGAAATTGTATGGAAAAACCCAATGTTTGGTTTGTAGAACCGAGAACGAAACATTGATCTTTACGGAGAAGTACAAGACGTCCGAATTCAACGAGATACCCAAGAATAGACAGCTTCCCAGATTTAAGGGAGATCTAGGCATCCGGTACACCAGCACAGAGGCCAAAGATATCACAATGGGATTGTTAGATTTTGTGTGTCCAATAAAATCATGTACTTCACATGGGACACCGCTCAACACGTTCAAACAATTGAATGACCATGTTAAATCAGAACACAACAGGCATTATTGTACCATCTGCTGGAATATCAAAAGATACTTTTGTAAAGAGTTGACTCTGTACACATCCAGCAAGTTACAATTGCATATCAAACAGGGAGATTATGATGGGTTCACAGGCCATCCGGCTTGTAAGTTCTGCAAAAAGATGCACTTTTACTCGGATGATGAATTGACTGTCCACTACAGAGACCAGCACATGACGTGTGAAACGTGTAAAATCTTGGATCCATCAAGACCCGAATACTTTAGAGATTATGATCACATGTTTCCTCATTTGAAGGAGGCTCATTTCATGTGTAACGTGCCCACATGCTTGGAACAGAAGTTCATTGTTTTTCCAGACGAAGTGGCCCTTCAGGGCCATATGGCCAGGGAACATCCCAATCTCACCGGTGGACGAGTGAAGTTTGGTAGTCACCTATCAACCCCCACATTCCAACCAGGAGGTAAGAAGTTGAAAACCAGCGGGGACGAGGATGAACCAAAGGTCCCAATGGCCGTGAAGAAGAAGAGATTAGAGGTAAGGGCTTTACATTATCTTGCCAATAATCAAGATCTATATGACCAATTTTTGAGCGTGAATCAGCAGTACAGAAACCATCAATTGAGCGCAGCGGAGCTAAACGATGCATACAAGGAGCTCTTCAAATCCGGCCATAACGTGGACATTTCCATCATCTTAAAGGAATTTGCTGAGCTATTTCCTCAGGGGTCCTCAGATAGAGCCAACTTGGAATCGGTCAATGCTCCTCTGCTCAAGGCAAAGGTCTTCAAGGAGAGTTTCCCGGAATTACCCGCCACCAATTCCGGGGTCAACGGTATCTTGACCGCCCCAGTGGGGTCATGGGCCGCTACCCAGTCAGGTACCAAGAGGGGGACGAGAAGTTCCAACGTGAAATACCCGTCACTGGCCAGTACTTCTTCGACCAAAACATCCGCTTTCACAACACCAAAGCCAATGGCAAGAGGGATTTCATTGAACACTCCTGTTAATGGCTATAACATACCGGGTTATGCCCCAGTGAGGTCATCTTCTGCATCCTCATTATCCTCATCGTCCTCCCTCAGTAGCACGTCATACTCCACACCTTCACTACCAAAGACGAATTACAACAGCACAAACTCCAGATCTGTGAATTCACTAAATGGTTGGGGGGCGCCGGCCCCAACACCATCGAAGAAGACGGATGTGTCTAAGCTTCCAACTCTACCCACCAAACAGAAGAAGGTGATACCCCGTGTGAAGCCGATTTCAAACAGTAATTCACTCTGGGGGAGTCAGCCACTTGGGGGAGACCAATCTGGTGGTGAGGTCGACGAATTGGCAAGTCTGATGGAATCTGGGATCTCCATTAAGGTCAAACCCAGTAAGAAGGGAAAGAAGAAGCAGATCAACTCTGTTTCCGATATGTTCAATTGAGAAAAAGCTGGATATCTATTATATATATTTATAAAATTCAACCTACCTCATCCCCACCGTCCAGAGGTAACCACCGTCTATTAATACTATGATACAGAACGATACGACGAACGTCAGCCAAAAGTAGATGTGTTGGTACAGGGGAGAGTCCAAATTGTACAACTCGTTGATCAAGCTTGACACTGTAGTCAGGGACCCGGCAAACCCACTGGAGAAGCCGTTTATTGCCATCAAGTGGGTTTTATTAGTGATGAGTGATCCACCTCTCGAGCTTAGGCCAAAAGTTAGCAAATCACAAATCGAGATCACAAGAACACCGGTAAAATTGGCAAGCATTGTACCAAATGGAAACCAGGGCCTGATTTTCCCGTTAAAAAAAGATAGCCGGAATCTGGCAAGGGCTCCAAAGGAGCCCATTAGGATAGCAAAGGAGAAATCTCTCTTATACCAATTGTCCACGTTCAAAGCACAGGTGAGCACCAAGTTAGCAATGAGAGCGCCAATCCCAACAACAATCGTCAATATTTCCACAATTCTAAGGTTCCTGTACACCAAGACCGGCTTCAGTTTCGGAACAATCGCTTTATCACTGAATAGGGCAAAGTGGGTGCCCATGATATGTCCAAAAAGAGAGATGCCCACCCCAACTAAAACAGTAGAAAAGAATTCCATCACCCTATATCCGTCGTTGGGAAGAGGACCTCCAAATAAATCAACACATTTAAAGAACACCTCCATCATCATCGAGCTGAAGGTAGAAAAACTGCCACAGAACCCTGCGGTCAATCCTGTATGTAGGGCCAACTGCTTCATACTGGTTCTTCCGGATCCTCGCATCAGGGCTTTCCACAACCCAATCGAATGGTTGATGAATGCCATAATAAAGCATGCCGTGAAATTGCACCACAAAACGGTCCCTTGTGGATAGTTGATATAGGAGTTGTCGTACTTTGTTAGCTTCTGCATTGATATTCTCGCTAAGTTACCAGCTACAGACCAGGCGATCACCTGGAGATGTACCAAAACTCTGTTTGAGAAGGGGGTATCCACAACACCCAGAATTGTTCTTGGTGGGCCCTTGATGGGAGTTTCCACCTTTTCTGGTTCTTCATCCACCATCTGCTCCTGTAGGGTCTCTCGTGAGGATACCCTGTCCAAATTGCTCTCGGATACGTTCACTAGATCATCCATATCATGCGGTCTCCCAGTAAAAACAAGACTTGGCAAGATGTTTCGCCCTAGTCGCCGCACCCTCACAGCTGTTGTTTGCGCGCATGAGTTCGGTTGTGCCCAGTGACAAAAAATCCTCCACAGTGACTGCCAGCGAGTCTCCGCGACTACAGCATACTGTCCCAGTGATCCTGGCGGTGAATCTCCCACTGGAATATTCTGGTGGGGAAAGTTATCTGGCGGGGAACGTTCTCTCATGGGAAGATGACTCCCCCATCATAAGCGTGCGAATGCCGCCGATATTCAGGGAATTGGATGACGCGAGGGCATCTGCAATTGTAAGGGCCCACCAGAAGGATGAGTTCTATGTCTCCAAACTAGCCGGACAGATGGCAGACGTTTGGAACCACTTCTATTCCCAAAGAGGTCCAATGCGGACCACCATAGATAAACCCACCTTGGACGCTGTGACGAAGCTTGTATATTATGGGTTGACAACAGGTCTCGGAATGAAGACGTTGGGGGAGCAATACGTGGATTTGCATTACATTAATGAAGGCAAGCGGGTCAAAATGCTTAGGAAATGGGGGTTTGTTATTCTGTACTCCCTGGGACCCTTGGCGGGCTCCAAAGTGATCCATTATTTAAGCAACATATTGAAGGATTCTAGCTTGAAGAAGACACTCAATTACATTACAACAGACACGTTAACTGACTTAAGGTCTCTCCATTTGGCGATCTTTTATCTTCGAGGGAGATATTATGATATCAGTAAGAGGGCGATGGGGTTGCACTACGGATTGGGGTACAAACCTCGCAAGGAGGGAGATAGTGAGTACGAGGTTCTTGGTGTTTTGGTTCTATTACAATTAATGATAAAGTATACAAATGTGATTCGGGGGGTCTTATCAAAAAGGGCACAGAGTGGTGACGACGAGGCGGTGGAATATTTCAAAGAGGGGTTCCAGCGGGGTGAAATAGACACTGATTTACCGGGGAATTTCAACAACCTGGAGTTTCCCCCTTTGATTGATCTTTCCGATCCCACAAAATTGGTCTACATTTCCGAGGGGAACAGAAACTGCATGCTCTGCTTGGACCCAATGAAGGATCCTTCCTGTGGGCCCTGTGGCCACTTGTACTGCTGGTCGTGCATCTTGGAATGGTGCAAAGAACGGGAAGAATGTCCTCTCTGTAGAAGTCCGATGCGGGACAATCAGTTGATCCCATTGAGATGAAGCGGGATCACCTCTTGTGGAGCCCGGTGCCGTGGAATTTACGGGACATGAACTTGTACGCCTCTTTGGTTGTGAGCTCATTGCCATGATCGTCGGTGTACTTGAGTTGGACTTCGCCCTGATTCTGGGTTTTGTTATCACCTGTTCCCAAATGATTGAGCACACTGGAAATCGAGTACTCCTGGTCAAGAGTCTGGTCCCTCAGGATCGACATGACTCGTTGTGACACCCCGCTGGAGGGGACGATGACATGCTCATCATGTTTTGCCACCTTCGGCTCCTCCGCTGTGGAGTTGTCTGGCTCCACCTTTTGTATATTGTCTAGAAAGTGGATGTTTTCGTCAATTATCGATCCTTTAATCACAGTCGGTATAGGCTCCACGGGGGTCTTATCTATGATCGACTCCTGCTTGAGTTTTTCAAATCTATTTGAGGCCAAGAGAGCGTCAAGCTGGTCATTTTCCTCGCCACCATCCTCGTTGACCAACGTGACCGGCTTGAGAACAAGATCTTCCACGGCTTTTGTCCTACCCGTGGATCTCAACTTCTTCTTAGCCTTCTTGAACTTGGGTTTGGCAATATCTCTATTGATATGGTCCTGCTGGAGATCCTCATCATCCAGCTCATCATCACTTAAAGATTTCAAGGAAACAAGCTTTCTCTTGCTTCCTGACCCCGAACCAACCAGTCTTGTGTCTCTGTGAATATCTGACACCATCTCGCCACTTTGGAGCTTCTTTGCTTGCAAATCTGCTTGGATTTTGAGGTCCAACTCGGCTTCTTTGTCGACCAAATCGGCTATGTCCTCCCCTTTATCATCCATGACATCCACGTCCTTCAAAGTAAGTACTGTGCCCTCAACATCCTCCTTGGCACTCTTGAACTTCAACTTTGATTTCTTCTCTTTACTGCGTTTATTGGGGTTCTTCACCTCAGCCTTTGGTTGCTTGGCCCCCAATTCATTTAACCAATCCTCTAAACTCTGGGTGGAACCACTCATGCGGTCCAAGATGCCCCTCTGTGCCATTCTGGTCTTTTTCTTCAATTCCATCCTCTTTGCAGCCATTCCTCGCTCCAAATCGGCCACTTTCTCCTTCTTTTCCATGTCTCGTTGCAGGCCCAGATGTCTGTCGTATTCCACCTCTTCTTCTCTCACAGGAATCAACTTCAGCCCCAGCTGGGCCCGTAACTTGTTGGTTTCTTCCACTGAAATGAAATTGACACCAAGAGTCTGTTTGATTTTGTTTTTATTCCCCAAAGCACTCCCTGTACCCTGAACCGGTATTAGCTTCAACCCCAACTGGGCACGGAGAACATTCGTCTCCTCCACGGTGAGACTCTTCATCTTGGTTGAAGAGACAATGTTCGACCCAAGGGGAGTGCCTTACATAAGCGGGTCACGTGCACCCCATAAATGTGGGTTCCTGATTACAAATCGGAGCATTTTATCGGACAACCGTTTCCTGTTCACTTGATGAGAATATGGTTCAATATATTTACGGTGAGAACGATCCCAAATCAATTGGCTTGAAAGCCCCTTATTTGAAGTTATACACTTCATCTACACCCAATGGATTCAAGATTACGACGTTGTTGGAGTTGTTAGGCTTAGATTATTATGTCAGACCAATTGACGTGAGAAGAGCGGAATGCAAGGAAGAATGGTACTTGAAGTTCAACCCCAATGGCAGAATCCCCTCATTGACTCATGTTGACGAGGCTGGAGAGGTGATCCACATTAACGAGAGTGCTGCCATCATGATCTACTTGGTGGATAAGTTCGATAAGGACCACAAGTTCTCATATCCACATGGGTCCAGATTGTACTACGAGATGATCGAATGGGTTTTTTTCCAGATGGCCGGCTTGGGTCCAATGAAGGGCCAATACCATTGGTTCAAATACTTTGCGCCTCAGCAGGACGACTTTGCGATCGACAGATACGAGAAGGAGACCATCAGACTTCTCGGGGTGATGGAGGAGAGATTGGAACGGAACAAGACCGGTTTTTTTGTGGGTGATCACCTTTCCATTGCAGACTTGTGTATGTATCCATGGTTGGATGGTCTGGTCTTTCCTCCATTGGAAAACTTCCCAAGAGTGATGCAATGGATGGAAAAGTTGAGAGCCATTCCTGAAATCAAGACTGGGGTGAACATTCCCGCTGCGATGGGAAAGTGATTGTCTTGTGGTGTTGGCGTGTTATATCTTTTATTGTTTCATTTATTTGGTGTTATCTTACCGGTGTTTATCATTGACTGTATTGCCTTGATTGCGAGTAATCGTTCACTTTATTTACAGTAATTCTACGGTATATTTGGCATTACGGAGGTGACAAAAAAGTGATCTACAGCTTGTGTCTGTTTTAAATGGGTTTAATCGTCTCTTAGCGGTTTCAAGCACACTATAGCTAAGAATTTACCTGTGTTGATTTACCATGTTTGTGGATCCTCATCTGGGGTGATTTAGCGTGAAATCAATCATTCCTAGTAATTGCACAACGGTTCTCTTGCCGAGCAATTACTGAGCTCGTGGATTTAATGTTTAACATTACATCAATTGAGCTGCCTTACAACAAATCATTACCAGATAATCTCCCTAGCATATGATGTTAAAATTACCGCCAGTTTTCCGAGTGGGAACACATATTTTTGCTTCACCACATCATCTAGCTCATGAGCATGTTTTGTGAATATCTGTTTCTTTGGAATCAGCTCTTATGACTAACGCGCTCCTCTTGCACAGCACAGCTGTCAGAATTTTCTATTCACCACCTCATTTCCCACGTTTGTGACTCCTCACTTATGTTTCATATGTATCATTTTTAAAATCTATAACTATGCAGCCACTATCCCTCCCTTGACCTCGTCCTTGACCTCACCTCTGATCTCACCATCCACCTCAGTATTCACCTCAACGGCAGTCACCTTACTTGCCCTACCTCTACTCCTCTTAACCTTCAGGGTATCCGATTTGGTCCTCGCTCTACTCTTCTTCCCTTTTACCACCTCCGTACTTATTCCCATTTCTTGGGCCTTCCAATTTGCCTCCCACCCCACCATTTCACCCAAATCCCAGCTATCTAGCTCATAAGGCTTGGCCACGTCACCCAACTTGGGCCTCGTGAACTTGAGAAATATCATCGGTATGTTGGCCTTATCGAACTCAAGCCGACCTTGTCTTGTGAAGCCGTTGGTACATGCAATCATCGCCACAGTCTCAACACCTTCCCCCGGAACATCCTGGATCGCACCCTTGATCTCCCTGAGTAATTTCGGGTCGACCCTCTGGCTTGTGTAACATTTGCACTGAACCATCAATCTAAACTGGGTTCCAAAGGTGGGATGAGAGCGAGCATCAATGTCCACTCCTCGATCTCCGGATCCTCCCACAATCTGGACACCCTTCAACCGCAGAGGAAACTCTTCCTGGAGGTATTCCTTGATCTGTAGCTCATAGAGAGAACCAATAAAGACTGTTGAGTTTATGTTAAGATTCCTAAACATTGAATACTTCAAATACCCTCCGATTGTATCTGGAGTGCCATCTGACGGCGTCATCTTGGCCGTAGGACTTGTTGATATTGATCTCCAGATCCCCTTCCCGGGGGTCTTTCCCTTCACAGGTTTTCCCCGCTGGGACTTATAAAGATGTTTGCCTTCAAAACGCACATGTCGGCCAAGAGTAGCCAACTGGGCCCGCCCTAATAGCGTGATTACTCCTGTTAACATCGCTAAACAGTGGTGTTTATATGGATGAAAAAAAATAGGATGAGATGAAAACAGTGAATGTGAGGTGAGGTAACAGGCAGGAAGGATATGATTGAGTATCGATTAAGTCTGTCTGGAGAAGAGTAACCAAGTGATGTCTCTTGATAAATTGGAAGCTCTCCCGAGACGGTTTTCTACTGAGCAAAGTCACGTGACCACCACACTACTCCAACGGGCAATTACAACCATTGGATGAGATCACAGGTGGCAAAACCCACAATACCCCGTGCCAATCGGTTCCTCTCTCCGGTGCCCCTCTTTATGGTCTGAAAACCCCTATTTTGAATGGAATGCTTTTAATTTCGACTCCAACCGGTTGGATATTCTCGTGAATTCCTGCTGGGATTGGTCCAACTCTCGCAGAGCATTGAGTAGGTCCTCTTTGACCCTCTTTAGCTGCTCCAACTGGGGGTTTTCCTTATCGTTTTGTTTACTTTCGAGATTTTCCCCATTCGGTATCCTTGCAGCAGCAGCTGGGCCATTGCGATCGTTGTTGACGTTGAGAGCGTCTGTCACACTGGGACGCTTCAATTCTGACATCTTGCGCAGAGAAATGGGGGGAGTTCATAGAGGAGTGAAAAATTATACTGTTCTTCTTTCTTAACTATTAGTTGGATAAATGGCTAACAAGGTTGATCAGAAGGCGAAGGTGTCGAAGAACCAGAAGAGAAGACAGAAGGCAAAACAAATAAAAAAAGTCCTAGATGCACAGGTTGCTCTTGAAGGTCCAGTTGTTGAGAAAGGTGACAATGATGATGAAATGGAGATTGTAGTCGAAGAGGTGAACGACGACCTGGGGCTCCAGTACAAAGAGATCATGGCGAGATTTCAACCTGAGCCTGATCAGGAGAAGGAAGAAAAGTTAGAGCAGGAGTTAGAGCAGGCGTTAGAGCAGAAGAAAGAGAAGGATGAGGACAAAGAAGAATCATCGCAGACACTAGAGGAAGAGACAGTTGGTGGTGAATTAAATATATTGCAACTTGGAGAAAATCATAATAAGATAGGTCCCATTAATCTTATAGATACGGCCAAAGTTGTTTCCAAGAGACAGTTTATGAAAGAACACAGCATCCCACTGTCAGACTTGAAGACTGTAACAAAACCATATAGTTCGATGATAACGTGGCAGGACGTGACGGCGCCGGACGCGTATCTTCATGCCTACTTGAAAACTATGCACAACGTGGTGGAGATTCCAAGACATTGGACGTCGAAAAGGGGATTTCTATCTCAAAAGAGAGGTGAATTCAGGCTGTTCCAACTCCCGCCATTCATCAAATCCACGGGCATTGAGGAAATGAGAGATGTGCTCACTCCTCAAGAGGAGTCGGAAAACTTGAAAGCACGGATGAGGGCCCGCGTTCAGCCGAAATCAAACCAGTTGGACTTGGATTTTAATGTCTTGTACGATGCCTTCTTCAAATACCAGCGAAAACCACCTCTTTTGACGTACGGGGAGCTATACCACGAGGGGATGGATGGAACAATTTCCAACAGCGGGGAACTCACCGACAGAATGAAATCCCATTTCAAACCTGGCAGACTTTCTTCAGAGCTACAAAAGGCCTTGGGGTTGCCCCAGGGAGGCCAACCTTCTTGGTGGGATGCAATGAGAAATTTGGGCCCACCTCCTGAATATCCTAACGTTAAAATCACCGAACGCGGTGTCAATTATGCCACTTCGCATAGAAACAGAAGGCCAAAATGGGGAGCCATCAAGAACGACTTGGACAGTGACGAAGAGGAGGAAGAAAAGGAGGATATAGACAATGCTGGAGATGGTGATTATTCTGCTAAACAGGGTGATGTTCCTCTTGCCACCTTGGGGGCATCACGACCAAAACCAAGACCAAGACCCCCGCAATCTCACGGAGAGGCCCAAAGTGGTCAATTGTACCGTGTTTTGGAACAGAAGAAGGGAGGAGGCTCCTCTAGTATTTACGGGTCAAACGCTCTTTCCTACGATTTCAAAAGAGACCAGAATGGGCCACCTGGAGGCTCAAGTCAAAAGGAAAGACAGCCGAGACCAAATGCTGAGCATGGAGAACAAGGCGGTGCAGGGAGAAATTTCAGATTCTAAAACTTTTCACTCAGAAACTGGACTCTTTCTTTGATTAAAAGAGGATAAAAGATGGGCAAGAGGTCTCATGATGGGTCATTGGACTCTTCTAATAAAAAAAAGGCGAAGAAGGAGAAAAAGGAGAAAAAAAGCGACAAATCGGTCAAAAAATCGACCCCAAATGATCAAGTGATTTCTCCAAAAGAAGAAGAAGATAGTTCCAAGTTGAACAACGATGAGACCAAATTAGACATTCTTAAGGAAATGGCACCGGAAAGGTTCTCATTGAGTGGGTTTGAAAATGTGGAACATGCGATAGGTGTTATACAGACCCAATTGCAAAGAATTATTGATATTGCACCAAGTGTGGACCAATTGAACCAATATCTCGATAGAATAGTGGAATATCAGTCCAAAACCGTCGACTCATTTGGTAAGGATCTATCGGGACAGATTCTACTTTTGGCAAGATCAAATAAACTCCAATTGGGGTCCAGTTTGAAAACACTCTACGATGCGGGAAAGTTGCCAATATTTGATCAAATCATCAACTATGATGAGAATACCAAGCTTGAAGGCATAAGAGACGTGAAATTGGTGATGAACAAATTGGCAGAGAAAAAGGTGAAGGTCCAAAACAGAGGCGTCAACCACAACCTACCACCCTTACCGGAAATTAAGGATCCATCGATTGAGGCAAGAATCTTTGTCCACAAGTCATATACCAATGGTAACGAAATACTCACCACTCGAGAGAAAATCAATACCAACAACGAACGATTGGAATTCATTGGTGATGCCGTCTTGGAACTAGTTGCTACAGATATCGTTGTGGAGAGATACCCAGATCTACCCGAAGGTGAGCTGTCGAAGATTCGTATTGCCATCATTAGAAATGAAACTTTGGAAAAGTTTGCCAGAGCCTACGGCTTTGATAAGAAGGCCGAGTTGATCTACAGAGGCGCAAGTGAGGGATTAAGCTACGAACAGTCCGTCCAAATATCCGAGGGGGACAAAAAGTACACCAAGCTGATTGCCGATTTAATGGAGGCTTACATCGGAGGAATTTATATGGATAGGGGCATTGAAGCTTACGCGGTCATCAAAGAGTGGATAACCGAGCTCTATGCGGAGTTTCTCGACCAATACGATAGAAAGATGGGATATGGTCAACATGCCAATAAGCTACAAACTCTTTCGAAGAAACATCACTCTTTCAGCGATGACGCCAAGCCTGTTGCACTGAATCCATTGGCAAAATCGTTCAACGTGGCACCAAACGTTCCCCACTGCGATATTTCTCAAAGAATCAATTTACAATCCAAAACAGAGCTTTACGCCCTGGTTGGCTGTGCCATCAGATACCCTCAATACGAGAAACTGGATCCTTTACCTAAGGAATTCATTAAAGATGTTCCGAAGGGAGCCACATTCACAATTGTTGGGTGTATTATGGACGGTGAAATTATAGGAACCGGTGAGGGTATCAGTTATAAGGAGGCCAGTTTTAGGGCTGCAATGGCAACATTAGACAACAGGGTTTCCGTGGAAAAGTACCATATGTTGAGACTGATGGTGCCTAAGAGGGAATCCAAGGTCAAACCAGGAACTGATAAGAAAACTAAGGAGGATTCATGCGTCGCCACTGGGAATGCCATAGAGGGGCCAGCTGCAGGCTTAAGCGTAGAATTGAAATCTCCAAAGCCCACAATTGTCGACAACTACCCAACTTTGAATCTACCAATCCAGTTAGAACCTGGTTTAGACTTTGATAAATCAGCAAGAACCAAACTTCAGAGCCTTCTGCTGAAAAAGAAGCTTATTCCGGAGTTCATAACTTCCTCAGTGGCGGGTAATGACGATTCAACAAAGATGCCCGTTTTCAAAACCGTTTTGAAATTGAAGGGTAAAGAGTTATGTACCAGCTTGGATATGTCGAAAAAGCAAGGAGGAAACAGGGTTTCTGATTGGCTGCTGGGGTTGGTTAAGGTACACGGGGAAGGCATTGTGGACCATCTGATATAAAAAGTTAGGTGAACACCCTACTTCATTTTCTAGTCATTATATACTACTTATGCTCACTAGTCGTAAGTGCTCTACTTAAGTTTACTAGTCATTATAATAAATACTCTACTTTATTTAATAAATAAGATCAAAAATGGTGATAAAATATAAATAGTAGTGGGGAATACTGAATCGTTATATGAATTGTTTTGAAGAAGACTATTTGTCGTTTTCGATATGGGCTAAATGACGTTTAAGCCATCCCCAAGTACAAGTGTGCATTTTCATCGTGAACCTTGTCCACCTTTGTACCGAATGAACCGACACATTGGGCCATGGTCTTAGAGTTTCTGGAAATGGAGTCTGTCATGTAGAAGTTCTTGATTGGGTTCTTCAAAACGCTTGTGGATGGCTTTGGAACACCGACAACTTGAAGACCCAATTGGACGGTTTCAAGTGAAACAGGCTCCACGGATTCGAATCTCGTCAAATGTGGGGCGATTGTTTCAATTCTTTGACGAAGGGCTCTCACGTCTTCGTATGGTAAGCCAACACCCAAGTACTCGGAGAGAGCCTTGAAGATGGTCCAGTCTTCTCTGGCGACACCGACTGGGCCAACAGCGGCGGAGGTCATTTGGGATCTACCCTCGGTGTTGACGTAGATGGCCGACTTCTCAGTGTAAGCGGTACCTGGGAGCACCACGTCGGCGATGGAGGCACCGACATCACCATGGTGACCGACGTAGACGACGAATGCCTCTGTTGGGATGGTGGCAGGGTCGATTTCGTCAGCACCCAAAAGGAAGACCACCTTTGGAGTGGTTTGTTGCACAGCAGGGTCGGAGTTGTAGAAGCCGACATCTAGAGCACCGGCTCTGGAGGCGGATCTTTGCAACAAGTTCAAACCGTTCCATTCCTCATTGATGATGTTAGTCTTACCCTTGACGAACTTCTTCAATGTGGCTTCGACAGCTTTGGAGTCTTGGGATTCCCAAACACCGGAACCGACAATGATCAATGGCTTGGAGGCCTTGGCGAGCTTGGCGCCCAATTCACCGGCAAGGGCTTTTTCTAAGTCCGCGGCGGATTCACCTAAATGGTTCAAAGAGAATGTGGATTCGAAGGTTTCACCGATGTGGGAGATTTCTACGTCATCGGATTCCAGCCATCTTGATCTGATTCTTGCGTTCAAGACGGCGGCCTCGTGTCTTGGATTTGAGCCGATGATCACAATTTGGTCGGCCACATCGATACCCTCGATTGTGGAGTTGAAGATGTAGTTGGATCTAATGTCTGCAGATGGGATTTGTGACACTGGGGCGTCGATGGTGAGGTTTTCGGAGCCCAATCTGTTGACCAAGTCCTTCAAGGAGACCATAGATTCGACGTCGGCCAAAGGACCAGCGATAGCCTTGACCTCGTTGGCGGCTGGAGCCAATTGGGAGATCTTTTCGGCAATGAGGGCCAATGAGGAGTCCCAGGTGGCGTCGACAAAGGTGTTATCAGTCTTGATCAAAGGCTTAGTCAATCTTTGGACCTTCAAACCATCGATGGCAAATCTTGATCTATCGGAGATCCATTCTTGGTTGATTTCCTCGTTCAATCTTGGCAAGACTCTCATCACTTCGGCACCTCTGGCGTCGACTCTGATGGCTGATCCCAACGCGTCAAGGACGTCAATCGATTCTGTTCTCTTCAATTCCCATGGTCTGGCCTTGAAGGCGTATGGCTTTGAGGTCAAAGCACCCACTGGACACAAATCAACAATGTTACCAGACAATTCGGAGTTGACGTTTCTCTCCACGTAGGTACCAATTTGCAGATCGTTACCTCTACCGGCGGTACCGAATTCCGGAGCACCTGCCACATCGTTCAAGAATCTCACACATCTGGTACAGTGGATGCATCTGTTCATCGAGGTCTTGACCAATGGACCAATTGCCTTGTTCTCAACTGCTCTCTTACCGGAAACTTCGTTGAATCTACCTCTGTCTGAACCGTATCTCAGTGTTTGTTCTTGCAAATCACACTCACCACCTTGGTCACACACTGGACAATCCAATGGATGGTTGGAAAGCAAGAATTCTGTGATACCTTCTCTCACCTTCTTCACCTTATCCGTTTGAGTTAAAACAGACATACCTGGGGCCACAGGCATGGCACAAGCTGCTGCCATCTTTGGAGACTTCTCTATCTCCACAAGACACATTCTACAGTTACCTGCAACGGCCAAACGATCGTGGTAACAGTATCTTGGGATATAAACACCTGCCTTTTCGGCCGCTTGAATGATGGAAGAGCCCTTTTCAATCGAAACAGGGATGCCGTCGATCTTCAAATCAACATCCACAAACCTTCTGGCTGAGGTGGTAAACGCTCTACGAATTGGGTTCACTGATCTCAACATTTGTAATGAAAGACCAAAGGCAGAGTAGTTTTTTGGCCAATCCAGTGGCTCCTAAATGAGAGGAGAAAAAATTTTTGGATACAACATGGGGTAAAGTTGTGTGGGGTATGTGGTGTACGGGTTTGTCCAACTTACCAACGAGCATAGCCAGTTGGTGATTTGTCGTGGTGAGGTGAGGGAAAGGGAATGGAAGAAAGTGCAGCGTAACCAGCCGGTGGATGTTGGCATGATTGGTGCGGTGAGAAGTTAGTATAATAAACAACAAAGAGATGTCAGCCTAGCAAACAATGGCAGCAGGTTTATTTGTGTAGAAAGTGTGGGTGAGGCTGGTTTGAGTAAGTTATGTGGGGAGAAAGGTGAGTTTGAGTAAGTGGTGTGTAAGTGTGTGAATGTGTAAATGTGTGTTTTTTTGTGAACTCAAGACCGAACCACCATTGTATATAACCAATCTGGCTACTTGAGTTTAAAACTTTCTAAATCCTGGTGATTGGAGTCATATATCGTCACCCCACAAGCAAGCCGAAAATTTCCGTCTGTAAATAGCCAAGACCAAGGTGATAAACCTTGTGCACTATGACTTTACTGTGATTTTATCCAGATTATTACTTGGCTGATTCAGTCCAACCATGTAACTTTTAGTTCCCAATGAGTGCTGAGTAGATGTGCATTAAGTAACACGCTTTTGCCCTCATTTTCCTTAATAAAATGGTGAATGTCGGCTCCTTGAATATGCAGTGCTCATTAGTTTACTGGTGCCAATTACATGCACATCTTTGATGGTGTAGTATGTAGGTGCGGTGTACAGGTGCAATGGTTTGATGTGGCCAATGGCAAATAGATCAATCACAGAACTCAACAAGCTATCAACAATAAATTAGCTTTAAAGAGAAGAATGATTCCTAGGTGGCAAATTTTGGCTGAGCGTATACTTCTTTGGTTGATCACTCTTTAATCTGGCAGATGAGCAAGAAATCTCACGTTACGGACAATAAACTACCAAGACACCCTCAATTAACCCACCCATCCACTTGGTTAGCTTAAATGAGAGCTAAACCGGGTAAAAGGTAGATCAAATTACTTACAAAAGTAATGATTGAATTGATAAGCAGCAAGCAATCAACCCACTGTTAACTGGTCTCATAATCAAGCACCTGTCAAATGTGAACGATTGGAAACCGCACGCCAGATTTGCTTGTGGATAATAACCAAAAATTAAATGGACTTGCAAGAGCCTTCTCCTACTGATCTACTTTGTTTGCTCACACCTTCGATAAAGTTACAACCAGTAGCAAAGTAGATGGGGTAGGCAAGAAAGGGTTAAGCAGTGGATAAATCAAAAAATTCAGTCGCAACAAACTCGTTTAGTTATAACGACCGTACACCATTGTTTGTCTCACCTATACGCAAATTATCATTAAATCCACTGATCACAAGTCATTTTTAGATATTATGCGTGCAACTCAGTAAAGTTTACATGCTGGTTTCAGCATTTTCTGACAGGTCTTGAATGGTGAAGCCAAGGTGATACTGACGGCAGTCAATCGCATTCACCAGTACAACAAATTATACTTCCACCTTGAATGAGCATACTATCAGATTGTGTAAAACCAGGGCTGATTTACAACTATTCACCGCACAACCACTGTACAACGCTAATTTCTAAAAGATCGCCTGAAGTGATTGTAAAGGTATCATATCAGTGTCTAGTAATACTCTCAATAAAAAGAAAAACAACCCTAGTAAGCGACTTTAAAACATATTGGCAGCCTGTGAGGAGATGTAGATTTCTACTGTTTGGTTGAAAGTCCCCCCACCTGGTACTTTCAGTTTTGATACAGCCCATATAGGAATCTTCCTTACCTCCTATACCATTTTATTTGCAAATACCCCAAATCAGTGGGGTTTGTCGCTACCACACATCTTTTTGACAGCAATTTTCACTTGGTCCGACATAATTACATGAGCACATGAGCGCACATGCTTCAAGATTACAGTCATGCGCCACATTTAATCCCCCACTCAAGTAAACCATCCATTGAGCGCCTTCTCTGATAAAACTTCTGACATATAGCTTATTTGGGTTTGTATTCACATTTTCAAGCAAATTAAACCGCTCACACCTATTTGATTTTGTCAAAACAAGAGGGGCCATTTTAGCAGGGGACACAGAGTGGCGCATGAGCATGCGCCATTGCTCAGCTATCAACAGACAACGACAGTGGGCGAATAAAGCATACTGCCATCAATCCAATTCTTGAATTTCCGTGGATTTTCCCCCACTATTATTGCTCTTAATCTTACACATTTGAATGACCCCTGATTTGCAATCCACCCTTGTAAAGATGACGTTATTAACAATAGTTCACCAGTGCTACGTAAAGCAACGCCAATCACTTTAATAGTCGATTTTAAGCCGTTATCTCGATGAAGTAAACACTTTCTTTATTAGTAAATTACATTTCATACTCAAATGGACAATTCCGCTTTCAAATCACACAGCCACTCCATGGGTTCTCCCTCCCTCAGTGCACTTCATCCACCTTCGGTCTCTTGGAATCTCCCTCATCTTGTGCCGCCGGCGTTCTCCGTCTGCGCTTAAATGCGTCAGGACCCTCGCTCTCCCTGCTCACGGCTAATAGCAACGTCCCCACTCTTCTCGACAACTCAGTTGTCGTCCTACTCTTGAAATAGAAGCAGTACCTAAAGAGGGGATCCTCCATTATGTCCCGCTTAATCAGATCGTAGAGGTTGCGGTTCAGCAACCCATACTGGTTCGCCTTCACTAAGAGAAACCGGTCTTCCACCATTGAGTACATCCGCTTGGAGTTGTTTGGCGGATACTGGATGTCCAACTCCTGCATCGGCAAAGCCAAGACCCCAATCTTGGCCTTGAGAATGTTGGCCTGCAACTTGACCCGCTCAAGCTTGCGTTCTCCGTTCTCAATTTCCTTGAGGTATCTTTCCCAACCATCCACCTTCTGGTAGTTGATCCAGAACACCTGTGAGTATTTGGCAATATCGCCACTCGACTTGCCCTTTACATCCCGGGCAATGGCCTTAAAGTCGTCCCTGCCATACTTGGCGCAGGCGTGAACAAACTGCATAAACTCTCTCCTGTTCCAATCACCAAACCCGGACTCTAAGAGCCGGGTCTTGAGCTGGGTGTCCTCCTCTGTGAACTCCACCGCGTTGTCAATCACATGTTGCAGTTCCTTTGCTTTTTCCTGAATGAGGTTTTCCCGTTCCTCCTCATCGAGAGGGTCGTACATCTCTGGCGTGATGCCCAACTCGTTGTCGTCGGGATTGAATTCCACTTCTAGGTCCTCACTGTGGACAACATACCCAATCTTCTTCTTGTAAGCCAACTGCTCCTTCTTGAGCAACCCTTCCAAGATGGGGTCAAAGAATTGGAAATCCATCAACGTGTGGTTCTTCGGTGCCCGTGGCACAGGAATCTTGGCCGCTGCCGGGGGTTTTGCAGAAATCGAGCTTAACACATCCTTGTAGTAACCATCTACGGAATATTGGTGATCCTTTCTGGTTCTCCTGGCCTGGTGGTTCAAGTCTTGCATCGCTTGATGACCACCAATCCTCTCCAACTTCTTCAACGCGAAGTTCTGGCCGTTCCACTCGTACGCGGATTGCTCCCCGTTGAAGTTCTGGATGTCATCCAATCCTAATGTTTCGAACTTGGCGTTCAACTCTTTCGTCTTTTCCTCCCCACGAGACAAAATGAGGTCGATGTCGTCATCCAAGGATTTCGAGCCTTCGGTATCGTCCAACACCTTTTGGGCCCCGTGTTGGATCATCGTTAACAATTCCTCCTTGGACCCCTTGTCAGACTTTTTGTTCGACTGTCTGCCCTGTTGGATCACCAATTGGTCCAACCTCAACTTCTGCGCAGCCCTGTCCAAGACTTTCTCTTCGATGGCATTCTCTGTAACAAATCTGAACACCTGGACCTGCTTTTTCTGGCCAATACGGTGGGCTCTTGCCATGGCCTGTAGATCCGCCTGGGGGTTCCAGTCGGAGTCGTAGAGAATCACCACGTCGGCTGTGACTAAATTGATCCCCAACCCACCCGCACGCGTAGTCAAAAGAAAGATGAACTTGTCTGAGTCTGGCTTGTTATACTCATCGATCGCCTCAATACGATCCTCATGGTCTGTGGAACCGTCAATACGGCAATACTCGTAGTCCCGGAGATAACAGTAATCCTCAAGAATATCCAACATACGTGACATTTGCGAGAAGATGAGGACCCTTGAGCCCAAGGACTTCAACTTCTTGAGCAACTTGTCTAGAACAACCATCTTCCCGGAATTGAAGACCAAATGTTCGTCTGTTGTAAAGGGAGGACCGGGTTCGGCGCCTTCAAAAAGGTAGGGATGGTTACAACATTTGCGCAACTGCATGACAATGTTTAATAACTTAGTGGAGCCCTCACGTTTGCCAACTTGGCCATTAACTGCATTCAGGTCCTTAGCTAAGAGGTTTTTGTACCATTGGATCTGCATCGAGGTCATGCCCACATAAAGGTTTGTCTCCTTTTTAGGTAAAAGAGACTTTTCCACGTCGGCCTTGACTCTACGCAGCAAGAATGGGGATAGAATCTTGTGAAGTTTGACCACGGCATCGGTATCCTTCTCCTCGTCGTCTTTGTTTCCTTGATCGAACCAATCATTGAAGATTTCGTTGTCTCCAAAGACGTCTGGTAGAAGGAAGTTCAATAGTGCCCACAATTCGTGCAAGTTGTTTTGGAGAGGGGTTCCTGTGATGAGTAATCTGTATTTTGAGTAAAACAACCTGATAATCTGTGAGAGGGAAGATTCCTCGTTTTTGATCCTGTGAGCCTCATCAATCACCATGTACTGCCACTTGAACTTGGCCAGTTTGTTCTTTTCCCTGATTACTATCTCAAACGAGGTGATGAGGACGTCGAATTGGGCCTTCATCAAGACTTCGCTGATGATCACGCCCCTCTGGTCCTTGTCACCTTGGAGCACAACAGTTTTGACGTCGGGGGTCCATTTTGCAAACTCACGCCGCCAGTTGTCCAAAGTAGACTTGGGAACAATCACCAGGAAGGGTCCGTCGATGCCCACGTTGTATCTCAGGTATCCCAAAAAGGAGATTGTCTGTAGGGTCTTACCCAACCCCATTTCATCCGCAAGAATACCCGAGAGCTTATGTTCATAGAGGGAAATCAACCAGTTGAGGCCTTGGATCTGGTAGTCACGCAATGTGCCCTGGATGTATGCTGGTGATTCTGTCAGCAGGGTACCACCGTTTTCTTCGTCTTTGATCAACTCTGCGTCCTCCTCCTTCTCTGACTTTCTTTTGCGGGACCTTGACGACTTAATCGGTGTTGTCTCGTCTTCCTCCAGAGCCCTGATGAGTTTATGCAAATGTTTATCCTTTGTAGCCTTAGTATCGATGAAGTGACGAAAGAGAGGTGAAAGAGAGAGGAGATATTTGAATCTCTTTGACGCATCTCGGTCGTTATGTTTTGCGTACTCCTCCTGTGGAGATCCCTGTAAGAGGAACCGGTCAATGCGGTCTGTTTGCGTCTCCATATCGAAAGAAGTAGTTGATGAAAAAGAGTCAAGATGATTTGATCAAGATGATGAAATTTGGTATGAGAGGATCTGAGAAGAGGATAAGGTGGATGTCAACACGTAGGGAAAGTTAGTGGTCTCTATATCGGAGTTTACCCTTCTTTTTGGAAGAAGATGGTGCCGTGGTTATCTTAGCAGGGTTGTACCTACTCAGAAACCATCTTTGCTCCAGTGTTTGATGAAATATGACGATTAAGGTGATAACCTAGTGGTATAATAAGATGGGATGATTAATTTGTATTATTAATGAGGGATTTGTTCCTTTGGGATCTGGTTTTATTGCGATTATAATTGTCAGTGTAAAATGAAGAGTAGGTTTGTCAATAATACCAAGTATTTGCAATAAAAGAGGATCAGGGGGGTTTTAAGAGGGTTATGGTTAGCTGTAGGTGTAGATGGTATTTATAACGCAATGATAGTGGTTAAAACGACGTTCATTAATGCATCATGTTTATCAGTGATATCATCATTAATAACAGTTACATTATGGGTCGATGACGTTCGATTGTGGATTTCATGGCCTTAGACAGTGGGTTTATACGTGGCGTTTTATATCGACGTATTAATGACCGCTTGGTTTGAATCAAGATAGACTGTAGATAACAGAGACATGTAATTAATTGTAGCTTAATTAATTGCAGCTTTAATTGATGATGTATCGATAGCAAAAGTTTCAAGTTCAATCCCGCGACTTACTTGCATTATAATTTCAAGCAACATAGCATTTTTAACCACTTATCATTCTCATATTTGATATTTTATTAGTAAGTGAAGATCACCCAAGATGAAATGCTGAGCAATTTTGGCACGCCAATGACATTGGGGGTGAAACGCGGTGGAAGAGTTGTGTACGGATGGAGTTCGTTGACGTGATTTGAATGATTATTTGTTAACAGTTCCATTTAACATGCATGAAGGAAGAATGGTATCTATCTTTGCGAAAACCAGGGAAGAAAGTATGTGTTAGGTAAAAGGTTGTCAAGCAAGCAGGCTGTTAATACATCAAGGTGAAAAGCAATATACTTGGAGCATTAACGTTAACGTGTACAAAACAACCTAATTAATGCACATAGTAAGCTGCTAGAAAAGTCAAACAGCTAGTGAAGGTTGAAATCAGTTGCTCTTTATTTCGATGTCAACAATCTAAAAATTTCTACAGAAAGGTGAAGGAAGAATGTTGGACGATGGTTTTTAAACATATAAGCAGTCATTCATAAACTTTGAGCATTTCTTCTCTACCTAAATCAGTCATACTTTTCATTACCTTTTGATTTATGCTCTCTTTAGTTTTTGGTAAATTCAAATGTAGATGTTCAGAATGCTTTCTTTCATAACGGGGTATTATTAAATGATTAATATCTTCTTCTTTGAGTCACCGTCCAATATCATTAAACTTGAGCACGTTTCTTTTAACAGAGGTTGCATCTTTAGTCCTGAACGCATCTGTTTTGGGTATTTCTTCCAAAGCCGGGGTCTTTCACTCAACTATCAAATAGAGGACCACATCAATGTTCAAGAGAATAAAAATTCCCCATCCTCCATCATTACTGGATGGTAGATCCAGCGACAAAGACAAACACCTGGATGATGTCACGTGATCAAATGGTAGGCGCATTCCTCGAGGCATTTATCTGCTTTCAAAGATTGATAGCCATTACAGTGACACGTAGTCAAGACATGGCAAGACATGGTCAAAATTAAGACTCATACAAGCATCTTCAACCTTCGGTTAAAGATTAGTGTTTCGGTTCTTTATTTCAATGAAAGCAATGTAAAAACTTCTACAGAAAGATAAAATAGTGGTTTTACCAAACCTAAAACCTCGACCGTCGACCCACATTGATAACTATGAAACAGTACTTCGGATGACCTTTCTATTTTACTAAAATAGAGCGATTTACTAAAAGTTTGGGAATTCTGCCCGATTTTAGAACAAGGACAAGTTAAGCCTAGTCTAATTTGCGGTATCCAGTAAGACACACTAAGATTTTTGGAACTAATAATGCAATTACAAGCCACATCTTCTTTGTTACACTTATTATCACGTAACTAAATCCAGAATCACCCGTATAAAATAGCATGGAATTGTCTCCATTAGCAGTATTTGTCTTCATCTAGTTATTCTAATCTATCAAATGTTTATCAGTAATTACTACCGGCTCCTAACAGATGAGCAAATGAGCGTTATGCTATTCGATGAACCGATTGGTGTCTTCCATGTAACGATTAGATATCACAAGCAAGCAGTGTATTCATAACATGTCTTTCTGGTGTAATCTTACAAATATTTCATGATAAAATACCAAAACAAATAGGATTAAGTATGAGTGATTACCTCATAATATTGGTTCATATCAAAGGTTCGACTATCTTCTTCTATTTCTCACATTTAATAACGACCCTTTCTATATCCAAGTTTTGTATCGAATGAGATTTATTACAATTTACCGTTTATACCCACCCACTCCTTCTTCGTCGCCTGATAGGAAAGGTTCGTTTAACTTTAAATCACATGCAATTCACGTAGCTAATAATGTGACAACCACGTATTTTAACTAACCTGCCACTTTACTTTCTCGATCTATTTTCATCCGCTCACCAACTCACTCAGTTGCCTCATTTCTTAGCGATTAACTCAATACACATCTTCATTACTCACAATCTTCTCTGATAGCTGGTTCACTCCCTCCCTTAGTGGCTCTTTCATCTTCTAGCTGGATTTCCCCCTCAATATATACACGCAGTTCCACTCTAACCCAATTCCAACCAAGAGCTCCTCCCATTCTCCCCTATTCCCGCCATCCTTACTTCTCTACATTAAAATACTCCATTGAATTACTGTGTCCTGCGCAACTTCTCCTCCACAACACCGTAGACCGGCATCTGCCCCACATCCAAACGCCGGCCAGACTCCACCCAGTTTCCAATCGTGGCGTGGGCCTGCATGAACTTGGCCACACATCGGTTAGTGCACTCCGACTCACCCTTGCCAAGATCGCCCTCCCCGTAGTCGAGAAAAAGACACTTGGTGGCACACCGGTATCTCAGCGTCTCCAGCAGCGTCATCATCGAGTCATACTGGTACTCGGCCTGTGACAATCTATCCATTGTAGCTTGAGCTGAAGAAAGAAGGTGAAAAAAAATATACCAATGCCAATTAAGTGTCTTCTTCCCAACAATTGTCTCATTTGTAGCCCCCCAGATAATTCAATTGTCACCAAATTTGCACACAACACGAAAGGAATAAATATAAACCACAGTGCCAAAAACCGTATCGAAAATGGTCCACGTTCACCACTTTTAATAGAAAACAAGGAGGGGGCTCCGAACATGACAATACAACAAGAAGTAGGCAGGTTCTCACCTCAGTGGAACAGCTCACAAGAAGGGACATGCTGGGTCGAACGCCTCTCCACTTGGCAGCCATCAATAACGACACCAGCTTTCTTAACGAGACGATTTACATGCTGGAACGAGACAAGTCGATAAACCACAACATTCTTTTGTCTACAGACGTGGAAAACAACTGGAACTTGCTCCATTTTGCCATATACCACTGGTCTCTTCCTTTTGTCAACAGAGTTCTTAACTGGAATTCACCAGCCGTGATGAAATTACAATCTCAAAAGGACTACTCAAATTTGACCCCTTGGGAGCTACTCAATTCCCTCCAGGCTTCATTTGCCAACTTTCACTCTCAACCGTTTGGAATATCACAAACTGGGAGGTACTTGACGCAACCGACCAAAGAAGCCACTTCTCAAACATCCACCTCGATGAAAACTTCGTTGCTCATGACAACTCATCATTCACCCCTTGTAGGGACTCCGGTGGACTTGTCAAAGGTGTGTGTCGATCCCTTTGAAAGTCTTCATATCACCAAGGTGGCCCTGGCCGCAACGCATATGGCGTTCATCACTTCAAAGGGCGAACTCTTCGTCAAAGGCCAGAACACGTTTGGCCAATTAGGAACAGGAAATTTCAGATCCCTCGTGGAGTTCACCAAGGTGGACCAGTTCTTCAATGACTGCCACTTTATAGTCGACGTCGAAGTCACAAATAACCACACCGTGGTCCTGACTTCAACAGGACAAATCTACTCCTTTGGTGACAATTCCCACAACCAACTGGGAATGGAAACAAAGACCTCTTCCGTGAACACCCCTCACTTGCTTTCCTTCAAAAGGTTCTCCAGCTCATCTCACGTGATTGCGGCGGCATCATCAATATCGAAACCATCATCAAATGCCTCGTTTGAAACCCTTTTGTCCACATCGTCCACGAGCGACTTGAACAAAAGTACCATCAAGGGAATAACATGCTCTTCCACTACAACATTGGCATTTTCAGCCGCCAGATTACATTTCTTTGGTACTAATCTGGGCCACTTCGGTACTGTCACGTCGTCACCGATGCTCACCTTGGATTGGAAATACGATGATCCTGTCAGACAGGCTCTTGTTTTCAACTCCTCCACCGTGGTTTTAAGTGAAAATACGTCCCAGATTCATGTTTATATGAACAATTTCCATGCACGTTTAACAAACGTCCCTGGAACCAAAGGATTGAACAATTGGACCCATTTTAGACCGATTGTGGTGTCGAAACCTAAGAAGGTGGTTGAATTGATCAGGTCACATTACACTCCTAATAAGGATCAAACCACCCTCTTGTTGCGCTATGAAAACGGTGCTATCTGGTCAATGATATTTTCAAATCACTACCTCACAAAAGACGACCTCATCACTGGGATCAAATATTCTCAGCTTTGGAAGCCTAAAAACTTTGAAATGAGGGCAGAGGGTGCCGCTTTAACCGATGCAGGTATGGTGTTCATAACAACTAAGGGAGGTGAGGTCTTGAGAAGATCCCTGAAAACAAAGACCCCAAAATGGAATAGATTGAGGGGATTTGAATCAATTCATTCAATAGTGGGTGTGCAAAAAGATCACATTGTTGCATTGAAAAGAACAAGCCCCATGTTGAAGCATGAGATGCTTTCATCGAACATAATCGTGGATATAGGTAGATTATCCCCATTGGTTGGTGTTGACCAAGAGCCTCTTCAGGGTGACGACAGTGCTTTGGTTAAAAATGTTGATTTTGAGCATCTTGTCCATCCGGGAAATGAGCTAGAAGACGATGAAGTATCCACCTCCTCCTGTCTACCCGTTAGAACATTCAAGAGTGCAAAATTGGATAAATACCTTCTTCATGATGATTTTCTCTTTGAATTTCTTGCTTTGCACTCCAATCGCAACCAAGATTTGAGATACTATGATTATAATGTCTATATTCATGATACGGTGAATGATATCGAATTGGAAATTCCCGTCCATCGTCATCTACTACTGTCAAGACTGGGTCTTACCGTGCCGCACGTCATTGAGAAGAAGGATCTTAAATTGTCGTTTTATGAGGATGCCTTAACCATCAAGGGGGAACTACACTATAAATCGCTTGTTCTCTATATCCACCACCTCTACACCGAGGAAGTCTTGGATATATGGAAGGACCAGCAATGGGGGGACCCATATTCCGCCATTCGGTCTATAAAAGCGGGGTGGGACAAACTAATGTACACCATACCTGTTCGGAAATTTTTAAAAGATGTCATTTCCGCGGAGGATGACCATGATGGTGACTTAATAATCCAATTGGAGGATACCCGGGTGAAAGCTTGGAGATATTTGTTGGTTTCCCGTTGTGAATTTCTCAAATGGTCCCTGGCAGAATATTGGAGGTTTGCCGATGTTTTAGAGTTTCCTGAAATCGATTCCATCACCTGGGGGTTGCTGATGAAGTATTTCAAGTTTGGACAGCACGATTTGATTTTCCATGATCTCATCAATCATTGTAAGTCCACCGGTGGAGGAGTTGAAGAATTCATCAACTGTGTTCTCAGATTGGCCCAAGTTTCAGACAAATTTCTTCTACCTGATCTAAAATCGCTGTGTGAATTGGCCTTGAAAGATTTTGTGAACTACGAAAACTATTGGATACTATTCCAGCATTGCTGGGAGTTGAAGATGTTTCAATTGGGAGCCAATTGTTGTTATTTCATGTTCAAGAACATGAAGTTGGTCATTTTTGATCCTCACATCAGCTTTAAAGGTGTTGAATCTGAATGTGTGCTCTTTCTCGTGAATCACCTGAGGGAATTGGTGTCCATATGGTTCCAGCCTTCACGTAAGGCTGATCCGGAGGCTGTTGCAAAGAAACCAAGAAAGTCAAGGTTCAAATTTGCTGCAGTATTCCCTGAAGACTCGGTCAATGTGGGTGGGGTTTTTGATCTTGGTTTATTCTTGAGTGACCTTGACATGTTTAATGGCTATTACTTCCATCCCCTGATCTGGTCCATTCTACCCCCATTTTACACGCCTGAGGACATAAAGCGACATGAGTTCACCATGAGGAGGAAGAACTCTACTTTGAAGATTCACCTGAGTGACACAGCTAAACAGCAGCACTTGGAATTCCAGGCCATAACCGAGCGCAGATCTTCTAGCGTATCCAATAAGTCTTTGAGTGATGTTTCCGCTGGATGGACAGCATCATTGGGCGACGCGGAGAACGCCATTGCTGATGATTCGGATTCCGGATTCATTGAGGTGGTCAAGGGTAGAAGTACCTCGATGCGGCGGGAATCGTCGAGTGTTATCATTCCGCCACCTGTGACCCCTCCTGAGGCCACACTTGGGGCCTCTAACACAACAGTGACAACAGTGGGTTCCTCGACGGGTGTTGTGTTGTCACGTGATCCCTCGGCGGAAGTTGGGCCAACGTTCGACGATTTACTGAAGAAGAACCAGCCTAAGACGAGAACCCCAAACTTCCAACCGCGTGTTAAGTTGACCAAGGGAGAACGTTTGGAGCTCCAAAGAAAGCTACTTGGAGGTGAGCAGGAAGAACGTGGTGTTAAATTGAACCCCTGGGGGGTCAACACCCCTAAGGTTATAGAACCACAGGATTTCCAGGGGGGGCAGATATCGATTGTCAATGCAGGTGTGTCCACGTTGCTATCGGATAACAAGCTCACCAATGTCCATTTTCCAAGTTTGGGTGAATTGAGCAAATCAAAGAAAGGCCGCAAATTGGGCGTTCAGGCAATTGGCATGAACGGTATGGTTTCTAGTGTGGATGCCGTTCAATCTACTGGTCCGTCCGGTAAAAGTTTGGAGGATATCAGGGCAGAGGTTGAGTTTGAAAAATGGTGGGCAGAAGAGAGCAAAAAGGTTCAGCAGTCGATCGGAGGTAACAACCAAGCGGCTAACAGAGGCAGAGGTAGAGGGAGAGGTAATTCCAGGGGCAATACCAGGGGCAGAGGCAATGCCAAGGCCAGAGGCCGAGGTAAAACAAACGAGCGAAAGAACGATCGAACAAGCCAAGCGGCGGAATGAGTAGAATGTTGAGCGGGAGTTGAAGATGATAGAAGAGGGGTTGGGGGTAATGAAGTAGAGTTAGATAGTGTGCGATTGCACCTGTATATAATAATGTCGTCAATACACATACACTTGGTGTCACGTGACAGGTGCTCAGTCGTGCGGGCTTTACCACATTTGATCTGCCACAGCTCCTTAATAAGACTGTAATTGCAATGGTGTTTTAATTGCATGTATATTGATGGAGTTATTAAATGCAGGATTCTAGCCTACATTTCAAACGCTGATTTATACTCTCAACAATATTACATTATAATTAATCGTTTATTTGATCCATATCACATCCAAATTGTAACCAGAATTGATAATAGGCTTTGAACCTTTTAGTGTATTACTATTCTGGTTAGTTTGTGATAAGTGGGTGAAATTCATAGAACCTGTACCTCTTAGATATTCCCCTGGTAAGGTTGCAAACCAAATAGGCCCCTTTTATGGATGACTGCTAATTGAAGAGTCAAGCGCGATGCGGAGGACCGAGTATGATAATCTTTCCAGATTTGATAAGCAATTCATCAGCTATATTCTTCCCTACTGATTAGGTAGGCTTGTTGCAGGATTTGGTTCGTAATTTTGCCCGGTTATGCATCAGTCAGATACTGCTAGATTGGTTACTTATAACAAGCATACATAGGATACAATCATGCACTTGAAGCCAGTTTTGCAACTATTATTTCAAAAAAGTAACCCATCCAATTGTCACCATTGAAACCGGTGCTACCGTTAAAATTTCCACCACTTGAGCCGTTTTATCAAGTCCACCATAATCAAGTTACAAAGATGTGTTTAATTCCTTTAAAAGTTAAACCTTAATAACCAATTATGATGGTTATTATCTCTCTTTTACACATTCTACTTATTTAGTTGAAGAATCCTCGTCAGACACATTATTTTAGGGATATTAATGAACAGAAGTATAGAAACAAACTTCATTAATGTTGGAATATTGATCGTTGATTGGTATATGCTGAGATTATGAACATCTGAACACTTTTGGATCATTGTTGGATCAGTTACTCGAATTTATGAGTTTATGAGCAGTTGTGTGGTTGCTGGTCGTTCGTTATCATTTACCAACGGGCATATCATACTTGAACCGTTCTATTGCCAGTCACAGACGCTGTGCTTGCAAGGAGCTGGTCTACTATACCCAAACATGGCTGGTACAGCTTACGTAACCCTAGCTGGCCCCAAGAATCTTACTCACTTCTTCGAACCGGCCGTCCTCAATCGCATGAATAACCCCTCCACCGACCTTCGCAACCTACCTACCTGAGGTTCCAAAATTTACTTACAAAATAAGTAATTCACCTACTTAAGTAACCGAATTGATTATTAGAATAACTGTACTTTTATAAACTCCTCTTTAATGGGTATTAGAGTGTGGTAAGAGGGAGGACAATGTTAGTGCATATGATAATCTTCATCCTCGTAATCCAAATCTGAATCGCAATCGTAGTCGTCTCCGCAGCATCCCACGGGGTTGGAATAGTAGCTTCCATAGCCGTTAGACATGTAGCCCTCGATCTCATTCGTCGACGAGTTGCATCCTGGGTCTGTGCATCCACCGGATCCGTGCGTGTGGCCGTGGCTATGGCCATGGTCGTGTGAGTCGTCGAGGAAAATCCTATACCCGTCGATTCCTCTCGTTGTGTCATTCAGGTCAAACTTCGAATGTTGTTCGATCGTCCTGACCGGTTGTCCCATTGCATCCAATGTTGTCCTTATATTACCAATCGGCGTGAATTGGATGATACCTCCCTCAGGATGGTGGAATTGGGGAAACTCCTCCAGATTGATGTTTTCTAACGTCAGTTCCATTGAACCGTTCGGAGCATCATATATCGTTGTTTCTTTCACCTTTTTTGTTGTGTGATCAACATCGGAGTTTGTTCTCTTCGATTTCAATGAAGGTGAAGAATTCATAGCACTTTGGCCTGATGACAGTCTCTGTTGATGCAAAGCAGACGATTGAAATCCGTTGAATGGCGTCGTTTCTCTGAATCTCTCTTCTGTGAATGTCATGATGAACTGGAGAAGCCAATAAAAGAAAAGAAGTGAAAAATAAGCTTCAAGTGAAAAATTTCAACCTCTCAAGATCAGTTGCCAGATCAGGTGATGTGCTCAGACGCTCCGGCGCTCATGAGGCCGGAGTTGAGATCACCACCCGGTGGTAAACCTTTGTTTCGCCTCATCCACCACCCGGTCGGTTGTGACGGCCAATCTAGAAAACTTTGTGTTTAAGATCTTTTTTCGGATCCACATTTCCACCATCGCTCCCCCACCAATGGTGTAATTGGAGATCCATTGGTAAGCGTCCCACTTGGACATGGTTTCAACTGTTGTGGTGACAAGTGTGTCAAACTTAGCCAAATCCAAGGCCTCTTGTGCCCTTTTTTGGGCCAAGCTGGTGATCTTTCCCACAATGAAGTTCTTTTGAGGTGGGGTCAAGAATGTTTGAGACATCTTGTGTTTTCTGCCTAGGTAAGCGGCGGCCAATTCCTTGTAGACATCGTTATTCACAATCGCGGATTCATATCGGTCCTGAATGACCTTAAATTCTTCCGTCTTTATCAAGTTGGTTCTCTTGGAAAACATCACCCGTTTGCCTCCTCGCAGGGTGTCGAACTTCGTAATCTTGTCCAATACCAGATTTCGAGTCTTGGTGTCAAATATCAATTCACACCACTCGTTAGAATGCAACTGTGCAACCCAGCAGTTAAATTTGACCGGCTCAAACGGGATCGCCAAGGTGTGGTTCCAGCGGGAAATATCCTTCTTCAAAGTGGCCCAGGAGGAAGCAGACGCTTTGAGAAAATCCTTGATAGCCTTGGCATTGGTGAGTTTGATGTACTGAGGTTCCCCTGGAAGAAGCTCCTCGTAGGACCTTGCGCCCGAAGGGTTTCCGCTCAGACCGCCCGAGATCAACGCAGGCGACTTGCCTGCTAAAGAGCCCTTGAAGGTCAATCCTAGAGACTGGTTGTCAACAAAATCAATCACCTTCAAGTGGGTTTTGCCCGAGTAGAGACGCAAGCCTCTGCCGACCATCTGGGTGAGAAGTGGCTTCGACACGGTCGGTCGCAAGAGTAGGATGCAATCGATGTTAGGGATGTCGGTGCCCTCGGTGAAGACACCACAATTGAAGAGCACGCTGATATGGCCCCGCTTGAATCGGTCGATTATCGCCTGGCGTGCAACCACCGGTGTTTGGCCGCTCACGTACTCGGCAGAGATCCCGTGTCTGTTGAAAAGGTCCGTAAGAATCTCCATGTGCCTCACGTTCACACAGAATCCCATCATCGACTTAGTCTTGTCAGGGTGGTGACTTTTCAACTGGATCACGGTCTTTAGCACCATTTCGTTGATCGGGTCGGTGATGACGTATTTAGCAAGGGAATCAATGAGATAGTCTCCCCGGGGGCCTGATCGTTCCAACTGGGACAAGTCCAACCCTACTTTGACCTGTTCCCACTGTAAATCGCAGAGAAACTTCTCCTCCACTAACTCGTCGATCCGCTTTTCGTACACGATCTTCTCAAAGACTTTATTCAACGGCAGCCTGTCATGACGGGCCAATGTGGCCGAGAACCCCAAGAGATACGGCTTCTCCTTGCAGCACTTCTCCAACTTGTTGAAAATCGTTAAGTAACTCGCCGATACTGCATGGTGACATTCGTCAACTATCACGGTGTGGAACCTCTCAAGTGGGTAGAGTTCCAGACGGGCACAGTGGTCTCGACACACCGTGGCCACCGACGCCACCACCACGAACGGTCCTGGGTCCACCCGCTTCTTGAGGGTGGACTTTCCCATCTCCAAGTAAATTGAATCCTCCGGCACCACTTTGAGTCGTTTTAGAGTCTCCACGGTCTGGTTCGCCAGTTCTCTTCTATGGACAAGGATCAGAACACCATCTCCGGTTATTCTGTGCTTCAGCTGGAGTAGTTTAGGTATTAGTGAGCAAAAGATCACCGTCTTTCCTCCGCCCGTTGCAATTGACGTCGCCAATGATGTGTACTTGGATGATTTGAGTGTGGACAGTGTCGTGTCAATGCATTCACGCTGGTACTCTCGGAGCGTCGTAATGTGGCGCAGGCCCTTCCCCAAGGTCTGTCGCAGAGCCATCTGGAGCCATCTGCATTGGTTCAGCATGTGAAAGAATAGTGTGTGTACAAAGGAAAAGCGAAGTTGGCGTGTGATGTTAGTAGCAGGAAGTGTGGGTGAGTAACTGAATTTATACATTGCAGAGAACCATACATAACTAGTAAATGGACCGCTTGCTGTGACAAATCAGATCTGTAGCAAGCTCAAAGTAAATTGCTGAGTAATTTGAAGTCTGAGCAACATTATGGTAGCTAAAAAGGTTAACAGAGAAGCAAATTCAACATCTTTAATACCTTCTTGTAGAGAATTTTTCGATAATTCCAATGGTTTTACTTTTGTGCCATTTGAGATAAAGTTTGAGTCATTAAAAACACATTTGCGTTTGTTCACGTGATAAAATGAAATGAAAAATGAAAATCTGTTGAAAGATTTCCAGCTCAAAGACATCTAAAAGCTTTAAAATGGGATATTTAAAAATTATTTAAAGCTCAATTCATTCTCCATACTTGTAGCTCCACAACGGTACGACTTTGAACTTATCAACCCCATCCAATCTCTAAATACACCACCCTTTTTTCTCACGTCACTCCACTCTGTCGCGATCTTACTGCTTGACCCAAGGCCTGCAAAAATTTTCCACCTTCTTCAACGCTGGTTCTTCACGAAACAATGCTTACCAGAGGTCCAGTATCCTCTCTAAAGCCCACTGCGGGTAACCAAATGACGCAAGTGCGTTACAGGAGGACGCTTGCGTATCCATTTTACTCAAAACCGGGTAACATTCCACCAACCAGGGGCGGCAGAAAGCAAACTGTGTTCAAGCGGTTGATGGACCAGTTTCTCGGGCCTAAAAACTACAAGGGCGACTACTATCTTAACAAGTACACGTACCCAAAGACAAACCACACAACCAATTACATTGACCCCAGAGCAGAGAGGGGTGATGCGTTGTTGAAGGTGGAGAATGAATTCGATAAGGTGGAAGGTGAGGAGGTGGTGAGATCAAACTCAAGAAGACACACGTTGCAACCATTTCCTTTCAACAACTCCTGTTACACAAATGCCTTGATTTCTTTGGAAACAAAGATCCAGGTGGTGAACGACATCCTCTTGAATAAAATGACTTCCCAGCAGGTGGCATTGAAATACGGGTTGAAGATCCAAAGAATTGAGGCGATTCTTAAGTTAAGGAAGATTGAGGAGGAGTGGGAACAGCTCGGGTTGATTGACTCGAACTTGGCAAAGATGAACAAGACGTTGACACAGATGTTCCCTATTTACAACCCTCAAAAGCACAGTGAAAACCTGACGGAAATCCCAATTCCTCAGGAAACAAAGAATTCAAGATTCTTGACAATTGCTGAGTCGGAGCCATTTGGACCTGTTGACGCGGCCAAGGAGTTTGGTTTGGAACCGGCCAGTGTGACGTTGCAAAAGTTATCGGAGGGTGGTGAACACTCCTCTCATTCGACATCCGGTGCAGTCAGGGATACGTCTTTCCTTGCCCCAGTTAAGGAGGGAGACAGGTCTGTTTTCAAGTTCACACCAGTCAAGACCGGGAAGGTGGGATACCGTTACGGTAAAGTTAACAGAGACAACAGAAAAGATAGAAAGATTGCATATAATGCGGTGGGTAAGATGTACTATCCTCTTTGAGAGGTGGTGTTTTGTAAATAGCGTTAAGACAAACGAACAAACGAACGAAGTGAGTTTGTGAGTTTTTGAGTTGAAGGGTAAATAAAGTTTAAATATGAGAACGATTTGGACCTCACAAACGAACGCAAAAGATAAATAAAGTTTAAGCATGAGAACGATTTGGACCTCGCAAACGAACGTTTAAGCATGAGAACGATTTGGACCTCGCAAACGAACATTTAAACATGAGACCGATTTGGACATCATAAACTCACTGCGTTCTTTTGTGAGTTTGCTGCCCTTGTTCGCGGGGGGCTAATCGGAAGCCAGGGGGAAAATTACTCTGAATGGATCACATGTTACGAGCGTAACGTGAGTTACTGGGAAATTTACTGGGACAAAGATGGTGGCTCGATGCGGTAAGTGGAGATACGCCCGAATCATACCACCATGGAGCTGAAGGTAGTCGATTGTAAAAACCTCTGCCCAGGCTCTTGTCCACAACTGTTTTCCACAACTGTTGTCCACTGACAGGCTCCGCTCGTCAGTATGAGTTTGTGGCGCATGCCATTTTTGACAGGTCATCGGATGTCCATGCGCCACCGCTCAGATAAGAATTATGCCACGGTGGAGCTCAAGATAAACCCACTGTTCACCCTCCTCTTCACCCTCTTCTTCATCTACACGAAATAACCACACGACATACCCACACGACATACCCACACGACATAACCACACGACATAACCGCACTAACGCCTACAAACTCGCTTTGCTTGTCAGTGGACTCCGTTTCTTTCCGCTCTAAACAAACAAATGAACATCATCCTCTTCTAAATACCACCATCCACATAGATATCTGCCGGGACACTCACCACGGTCAATTTCACAAATCTGCCTTCATTTCAATCGAGATGACTCAAGTGGTTCGATTAAAGAAAACAACCTTATTTGGTCCTCTTGTTTGTCTAAAAATTCCCTTTTAAAGCAAAATTGTTACACCATGTTTTATTATTACAAACAATCCCCTTTACTTCACCTAAATCACCCCTTCCCAGTGATATAAGACATTCATTCTCTTCTTTCTTAGAACTGCTGAGCATCCCTGTGACAAAAAAATTCTGCCCCCACACCTCCGGCGGCGACACGTCCTCTCTTCTTCTTCATCGATTACCAGGTGTTGACAAGAGTTGGAGATTGCAAGAGAATGCCGTTGGAAGATACCCGTAGTGACACCCCCGATTGCGGCGACGGGACAAAAATGGCGGCTCCAAGAGCCGCCAGGACCTCAAAAGTGCTCAGTCATGTTAAGGCGTTTCAAGGTGTAGAAATGAAGTCTCCATTGGACCCACCGTCAATAACACACTTGGATATGAAAACTCACAATAATAGAACACCAGCTGCAGAGAAACGCGCAGAAAGAACCCCCTCCCACACAAAACTTACGGACTTGGCTACAAAAATGTCGGAATTCCTTTTCTCCACACGTGGAAGCATAGATCTGGACCACCACACAACTACAATCATGGACACAATGTCCAGCAGAGGATCTCCGCGAGGATCAAGAAATAACTCGTCTGCTTCACTCAATCTTCTGGGACGACAAAAAAGAACACCCTTCTTCACACGAACAATCAGCCCCTCAAGAAACAGATCTTCAAGTCAGGTGACATCAAGCTCAATTGAATCCCATTATGAGGACACGGATTGTGCAGACGTGAAGGAAACACACCACGTCAAGGTGGAATACGACCCAGTGACAAGGAAAAGAGTGCTCAACACTTACGAAATTATTAAAGATTTAGGCGCAGGCCAACACGGCAAGGTGAAGTTGGCCCAAGACATGAAAACAGGAAAAAGAGTGGCAATCAAAATTGTGGACAGAAGAAATAAATCAACAACTTTGGAAAGATTCACAAGACGAACAACCCAGGAGGATAAAATCAGAAAGGAAATAGCCATCATGAAGAAATGCAAACATCCTCACGTGGTGCGTCTCTTGGAGGTGTTAGATGCAGAAAACTCACGAAAAATCTACATGGTTTTGGAATACTTGGAAAAGGGAGAAATCCGTTGGCAACAGCTTCCTGAGGATCTCAGCGGGGTCCAGGAACCCTTGCTTTGTCTACCAGAAACAAAGCGGGCCTTTAGAGACGTTGTCTCTGGATTGGAGTACCTCCATCATCAAGGCATCATTCATAGGGACATCAAACCCTCAAATTTGTTGGTGGACTCCAAAGGTAACGTGAAGATATCGGATTTCGGTGTTTCTTTTGCTGCCTCATTGAACAGCGCCGAGAACGAGTTCGAATTGGCCAAAACCGCAGGAACGCCCGCATTCTTGGCCCCGGAGCTCTGTCATTTGGATTGCCCGTCCAACGAGGGCCCCAAAGTCACCCACAAGATAGATATTTGGGCTTTGGGAGTCACCCTCTACTGTCTTTTATTTGGATGCTTACCATTCACTGCGGAATCGGAGTTCAAGTTGTTTGATGTCATCAACAACGACCCACTGAAATTCCCCCAAATGGACCAGTGGATAGATGCCGAACGACTCTCAAAACACGACATGGACCAGTCAATGGATTTGCTAAATAAATTATTAGAAAAGGATCCGGAAAAGAGGATAGACATCGACGAAATAAAGCAACACCCCTTTTATCAGGAGGGATTGACTGCGGACGAAAAAGCCCATTACGATGCTGCATGCTGGAAAAAGGATATGAAGATTGACGTGAGTAATAAGGAAATGGACGAGGCTGTCATGGGATTGGGTGGAATCATCAGAAAAAAGTTGGGAGATATCAAAAGGGCTTGGAAGACCCCTGCCACAGGCTCACCAACAACCTCCGTCACCCCCGTGCAAACCCAAGTAGAACGCTTAAAACCGTCTGGCCTATCTTCAATGTCCTTAAAGGATTCGCACAGCTACATTTTTTCCGAATGTATCCCCAATACCAACACCAGCTCCTCGTCGGATGGTGGGATTCAAAGCAAATCACAAGAGTCAACTCCCGTGGTGGCAAGCAAATTCACGGTGCCAAGTGCTGAGCTATCACACGATGAAGTCTCAGATTACGGGGATGAACCGGTCAAGTTGACAAGCCACTCATCCACTGTTGATGCCAACGCGACAGGGTTGGGTGTCTGCCTTGATGGTATCAATGGCGATCACAGCACAATGGAGGGGACAAAAAATGAATTCCACCAAGATAAAGACCAAGAACCCGCGGACGACGACTACGATTTTAGAAAGGTCCTTGAGGAGTCTGAACAGAAGGCCCATTTGTCAGTCAACCCAAGTTACGCCTCCCTTGATTCCTATTATGACGAGGGTTACAGTCAATTCTTCTCGAATTCCACTTCCACTACCTCCGGCATTGGCATCTCTACGTCGCCAACAGCCACCAGGGCTCCGGGTGGAGGCTTTGCTGTGAGAAACCCAATTTCCCTACTTCGTGGTGCCACAACCAATAGCAGTTCTACCGGGTTTGGAAGGGTGTCGCCGTCGAAGCAGTCAACGACTAATAACATCCATGGTTCCTCGATGCCAAAACGGGGAAGTTACCTCCCCCCAGGAAGAATACCTTCCATTTCCGGTAGGCCCGTGTCGCCTCTAACATCCCAAAGAGGGGTTTACCAGCAAAACGCGAGGAACGCCCCTGCGGGGGGCCAAGGTTACAGGTCCCCAAATCTGGTCAGCTCTAGCGGGAACGAAAGGAGAGTGAATAGTGGCGGCAGTGCATTACCAACTACTCAAGATTCCACTAGGGGAAAAAACACTAGACCTGTGTTTTCCACCTCTGATTCCAGCGATGATGATGATGACGACGACGACGACGAACCGTTCATGATTAACAAGATGTCATTGGCTTCGAGAAGGTATTTGCAACAGAGGAAAGGTATTCCTGTTCCGATGGATATCAAACCATGTGATAGCCTCACAGCGCCATCCACAGACACCACTTTCGCACGGGATAATCACACACAAAGGACCCTAGGGGATGGGGAAAGCGATCTAGATGACGACGAGGATGGCGACGGTCCAATAACAATAAAGGCATCTCGTTCTCCCAGGAAATCAGATGTGGGCAGATCGATACCCCGTACTTCCATTTACGGCACCAAGATTCCTCTCTTGAACCATGCATTGCTTGATTATGATGACAATATTGATGATGATGGCGAGGGCCCAACCTTGTCATCATCGGTCGAGTCGGATGAATTGATCTTGAACTTCAACAGAAAGAATAAGAATTCACCGCCTCTCATCATAGCCGATTCTATCCCTCTCTTTCCAAATGGCAGTACTCGATCCGAGGTGCTGGATGTACCGGAAGATATTAGAGAATCCGAGCTGACCGATTATACCCGCGACCCTGCCGGCCAGGTTCAACGGGGTTACGACAGTCTTCTTAAGGATGTTGCCGTCATTTCTCTAATAGATGAAGGAATAGATCAATGACACCAGAATTTGTTTAAATCCTATCTATTAGAACAAACATCTTAATGAGTTTCCTACGAGTAGAGCATTGGACAAAGAAAGTCTTTAAAACGGTAATATGACAAAACCTGCTACGTAATCCATATAATTACGAGTTAACTCTAATTAGTTTACAAAATTCAACCTGCTGGAATAGGGGATGAATTTCATCAATATCTGGGTGATATCATCCACTTGAGGCCCATCAATAGCAATGATCTTCCTTGAATCCATCAAATCATCCCAAGAACAATGCAAAGTCCACACACCACTCCCCGGGCTGATAACAAGAGTCTCATCATTAAAATGTGTTGGATAAATATAGTAAAGTTTAGCCAAACCGGCCCAGACCTCCTTCTTGAAGTGGTCCCACTGGACACTCAAGTTCTTGAGAAATGGTTTCACACCAACACTGGTATTTTCATCGCTGAACTTCTCGATGAAGCGGTTGACCAAAGATTCAAAAGGTTTGAAGAGTGCCTGATGGATGACCTCCACTTGAATGCTACTGCCAAGAACACTGGCCTGATTTGGAATGATCACCCTGAGATCATTCTTAAGAGTAAAAAAAAAGTGCTCAGCAGTCCAAGACTGCAAGAGAATCCCACTTTGTGTCTGTAAAAGGTCAAACTGTTTGTTCAATTGAGCCAATTCATCATCTATTGGAGTCTCCATGGATTTCATTTGATCGCTTAAACCGTTGATCTTCTTGACCAACGCATTCTTTTTTGTGACTAATTGCTCCATTTCGTCAGTCAAGGAGCCGATTTCTTCATTGGTCGTCTCCAATTCCACCTCAAGCAAGGTAGTTTTCTTGTTTACAGCCTTAATTTGATCGTGGACAACCCCCCATCGAGGGCTTTCTATGACTGACCATTGGTTCTTCACCTTAATCAACTGTTCCAATGTGTCGGATAGAGACAACTTGGTTTCTATCATGCCCTGTCGTTTAACTAAAACGTCCTTTCTCCATTGCAAAGCTCTCTCAAACTCCAATTCCAACTCTTTTTTGGATTTTCCATACGAGGCTATCAACTGTTCCTTCAACCCGGTTATGAAGCGGAGATTCTCGTTTTGGGCCTGTTTCCTCGCAAAATTGGCAATAGATTGGTAATTGGTTCGCAAGTCGGAGCGTAGTTCCTCGCTTTGGGAATAATACTCCCGCATGGTGAGCAAGTTAGATTCAGACACATCCTCGGAGAATTTGCCCACCATGTTGGAGATGGTTCCCACGGACGCTCGATATTGGTTGATTATGTGGGTCAAATAGTGGTAGTAGAGGATGCTGTTGGATGCATCAATATAGTCTAGCAAAGTCTGTTTTCTATCGTCAGATCCAGAACCCACGCCATGATCTGAGGAATTTATAGCACCTCTTAGGGAAGTAAATGCAAAAGAGGAAACGGAGGATGTGGAAGGAGAATTGGGTGCAAAGTGGCTCATTTGAGTCAAATCCAGCGATGTTTCAATCTCCTTATCGGATGGTCCTATGGAGTCAAAAAACTGGACGTTGATCTCTTTCAAGAAGGTCTCCAACGGGACATTGACGTATGTGTCACCATCCTCGAATACTTCCGTCGATTCGACACTGTTATCGTTGGGGATATCACTGACATCAGCCAAGGGAACCAATTCCATTGCAAATGACACTTCCCCGGTGCTGGACTCTGCATGAGCTTCAGGTTGCTCTGGATCATCAAATTCTCGTTGCTGAGTGTTGGGAGGTGTAGAAATAAGGAAAATACCCGGCTTGGTTTCGGATCTTGCAGATGCGGTGACAGGTTCAGACATCTCTGCCACGGTGGACAATTTTGCCGGATGGAATGCCATCTGGGTGATTTCCATTGTGGCATTATTGGCCACTTCAGATTCAGTATTAGATTTATCCTCGGCTTGGGTATTCTTGATTGGAAGAGTCTGTTCCATATTTGTCATTTCATCTGCAAGTGATTCAGTTGGCACCCGCTGGACATGCCCTGTAATATTCATTGTTTGGGTATTGTCATCAATATCAATTTCTAGCTCTTCATTCCCATTCTGGAGCGGCACTTGCGTCGTGAAGTCCATCGTTTGGGTTAGATCATCACATTCAATGGATTGTTCGAGATTTGATGAAACCTTCTCCGTGAGGTCCATTTCCACTTCCGAGTCACTTCCTCGTGCTATAAAATTCACCGGCTGAATCAATTCCATACTTTCAGTGCCTTCCACTGCCGTTAGAGCATCCTCCAAATTCGGGTTATCTAAGATAGGCGTTGCGGGCGTGATTCGCTGGGTAAGCTCCATTTCCGGCTCATCATCATCCAGATCTTCAAAAAGCTCTCTAAAGCTATCCGTTTCCTCTTCAATAACCTCATTCGAGCCCCCAGCATCATTATCTTGAGTAGCCATCATCACCTGCTGTTCCTTAATTTGATTTGTCAACTCCTGCGAGATTTCCATCGTTTGCGTCGAGTTATCCTCGTGAATTTCATCCAGAGTGGTGAACCTTCTGGAATGCATATCCGCAACTTCCCTATCGATTCTTTCCTGTTGAGTCTCATGAGCATCTTCCTCGAAACCCTCCTGATCACCTTCTTCACCATTTAAACTAGAAGAAACACCACTGGAACGTTGCCTAATGTAATCGTGTACGTTTAAACCTCTACTGTATACATCTGAAATTCTTCTCTTCTTTCTAGGGCTTTCAAAGCCAGTTTTAAACTTATGAACGGAAACTTGACCTGCAAAGCTCACCCTTCTGTTTTCTGTGGGGATTTGAAGTTCCCCACCTATATTTGACATCCTAGACTTCAAAATCGACCGTAGTGGCATCAGTGTATGTCTTCTATGGTCTTTATCCCGTCCATTTGTTTCAGTGGCAAGATCAGAGGTTATTAAGGCTCCAGTAATCGCTTTTGATCCCATTTTTGTCGGTAAAGATAACCGACGATCCATAGAACCACTTTCACCTCCAAAAACCTCTCGAGAGGACCCGCTAACCATCCTGGAAGGCTCAACAGGAAGAAAGAGACGATGTTTACGCGTGCGTATGAGGAAGTAAATTTTAAGATAAAAAATGCTCAGCAGTAGGATTACGTAAGGGCTGAATTGGCTCATTTGGTCAAAAGTTTCTCCGATTGATTTGGATCTTACCAGGCAAAATGATCTCTTGTTATACAAAATGAGGACGAGTTGACACTAGACAAACACATCTTTAGCAGTTCTCGATCTGGAACTCCCAAGTCCCAGAGATTGCCTCGTAGCCAATGTACTTGACACCCTCAATGGACATCAATCTGCGGATATGTTTTTTGACAATTGGATGCTTTGGATCGGTAATGAGAGCCGTACCTTCCATGTTCTCTGGGAAACATCCAATTAACTTGACTCTGGCAGGGAGATTCAACCCCTCTCCCACCTTGGGCTTTTGAAGGGCATCAGGGTATAGCCAGAACTCCCTGTTTTCAAAGATGACAATATGGTGGAGATTGGAGATACCAATGGTGGTTAGATCCACTGGTTTGAGGAAGGTCACCGAGCCTTCACCGTTTTGACCAACAGTGAAGTCTTGTATAGCGGTCAACTGCTCTGGAGAGTAGGTGGACAACTCAGCAAGAGATGGCACGGTGTAGAAGCCCTGTGGCAAATCAAGCGGTTCACTGGAGACAGTTGACTCTTCGTCTTCGTCATCAGTGGGCACGTCTAGCAATGGCACCTCATCGACTGGTTCCTTACCGTCGCCAGGGAGAATGTCACCAGAGCCAACCTTAGGAGACAACAACGAAGGCATGTCAGCCTTAAAGTCTACCTCCCGGGCAGGCTTAACCTTCTTGGCAATCAAATCCTTAACAGATCCGTTGGGGGAGAAAATTGGATTGGACAAAATCGCCTTGTCGGTTTCCGCGTTGGTGATGTTGGCGCTCTTGTTGATGCTGGTGTCGGAAACAGAGGTGTTGACATTCTTGCCCGGGGTTAACGTTTTGATATCCGATTCATCCTCTTTAATTGTGAGATTCGAGGACCCGCTTCTCAATAGAGCTGGTGTTGCGGTGGTGACTAGACTACCTGTTCTGTATCCTCTCGATTCACCTGATTTAAAAAGGGGCTTTGGTGTCAACCTATATGCAGCAGTCATTGTGGTCTGTTTCTTAGCAACCTCCTTGACCGGGGTGGCCTCCGGTTTAATGTAGTAAGTCACCAAAGGTTGTGAAACCAGAGGACTGGTGCCTGGAATGACGGCGGTGAACAAGGTAGAGGAGTTGTAAGGGTTTTGGGAAACCTGGACCGCCTGTTGTTGTTGCTGCATTTGTTGCTGCTGTGGTTGAAGTTGGTTGTTCTGGGAACCGAATAAGCCTCCAGATGGGGCCCCAGCAGTGGCGTTGTTACCGAAGAGACCACCCGCAGCCGGTGCAGCTGGCTTGGCACCAAAAAGACCACCGGTAGCAGGGGCGGCAGCATTGCCACCAAAGAGGCCACCACCAGCAGGAGCTGCCGGCTTGGCACCAAAAAGACCACCACCGGTAGCAGGGGCGGCAGCATTGTTACCAAACAGCCCACCCGCAGCCGGTGCAGCTGGCTTGGCACCAAAAAGACCACCGGTAGCAGGGGCGGCAGCATTGTTACCAAAGAGGCCACCACCAGCAGGAGCTGCCGGCTTGGCACCAAATAGACCACCACCGGTAGCAGGGGCGGCAGCATTGTTACCAAACAGCCCACCACCGGTAGCAGGGGTGGCAGCATTGTTACCAAACAGCCCACCACCAGCAGGGGCAGCCGGCTTGGCACCAAAAAGACCACCACCGGTAGCAGGGGCGGCAGCATTGTTACCAAACAGCCCACCACCAGCAGGGGCAGCGGCGTTGTTGTTGCCGAACAAGCCCCCACCAGGAGTTGGTGTGCTGGCATTGTTGTTTCCAAAGAGACCCCCGCTTGGAGCAGCGGGTTTGGCACCACCAAACAATCCACCAGTGTTGGTGTTTGGGTTGTTGTTACCAAAGAGACCACCGCCCGTGTTGGTGTTGGTGTTGGTGTTGGTGTTGGCGTTGTTATTACCAAAGAGACCACCGCTCGTGTTGGTGTTGGCATTGCTGTTACCAAAGAGACCACCGCCCGTGTTGGTGTTGGCATTGTTGTTACCAAAAGCGTTACCTGTGGAGGTGTTAGCGCCGAAGGCACCACCACCCATGTTTGAACCAAACCCGCCGGTGTTAGTGTTGGTATTGGCATTGCCGCCACCAAAGAGACCACCTCCGGTGTTGGTGTTGACGTTGTTGTTACCGAAAAGACCACCTCCGGTGTTGGTGTTGGCATTGTTGTTACCAAACATACCACCCCCGGTGTTAGAGGATCCAAAGGCACCAGTGTTGGAGCCAAATCCACCAGTGACATTGTTGGTGTTGGAGCCAAACGCCCCACCGGTGGTGGCATTGTTATTACCAAAGAGACCACCAGCGTTGGTGTTGGTGTTGGTGTTGGAATTGCCAAAGAGGCCGCCGCCAGAATTGCTATTAGCAGTACCAAAACCACCACCGGTGGCACCAAAGCCCCCAGATGAGGCTGCACCAGTGTTTCCTGCAGCGTTACCACCGTTACCAAACCTTCTATTCTGTAGATAATCTTGGACTCGAATTTCCTCAAATGATTGATTTCTGTACTCAGGCATTGCAGAGATCGACTGGTAATAAGATGTGCCTAAAGCAGCGTCCTTCTCCACATATGGTTTAAATGGAACTGGGCCACCTGCACCTGCTGCACCCGCCTGACCACCACCGAAGGCATTGGCAGCGTTGTTGTTGCCAAAAGGTGAGTTGGTGTTGTTTTGGTTTCCAAACATTCCCATTGAGTTGTTGTTGTTGGCACCACCACCTCCAAATAACCCTCCAGAAGTGTTTGCATTCGAGCCAAATCCACCACTGGACGTGTTGTTTCCACTAAAGGCATTGTTAGTGTTGGCACCACCAAACAACCCACCGGTTGAATTGTTTGCATTGTTGCCAAACCCAGTATTGGTGTTACCAAATTGATTATTACCGGCATTACCACCAAACATGCCTCCACCGGAGTTATTGTTGGTGGTGTTGCCGAAGATTGATCCACCTGTGTTACTATTATTGGAGCCAAAAGCACCCCCTCCAGTGTTGGAACCAAAAGGTGTGGCGGCGTTGGTGTTGTTGGATCCAAACCCCCCAAACCCTGAGGTTGTTTGAACTGCGTTTGGTCGACTGAACATCACAGGAACGCTCGTTGTATGGGGTTTAAAGGGGTAGGAGAGTGGCTAATTGAGTGAAATTGGAAAATTTTTGAGGATGATCGAGGATCCGCTTACGTCAGCGGAAAATGGAAGCTTACGTAAGAGAAGGAGAGGTGGGAAGGAGGAAAAGAAGGATATTATGGGACTACGAGAGTAAATGTTGTGGTGAAATGATAAGTGCGTAAGTAAGTGAGTGGGCGTATAAAAAATAGCAAAAAAACGTGTCTTGATAGCATTATTTTGTGGTATCTTGAGGTTGAGGATTTGAGAATTTTTAGTGGTGTGGTAGGTTGGTGAAAATGAAGATATTGTGCTGTTACTGGTATTAAATAATGGTAGAATCAAGCTAAGCTGTGAATCAACTTTCTGTCGTCTGTGGATAATATCAGTGGGAACTGTTGTGAATACTTACCGTATGGATGTCGGGTGAAACGGCCATCATATCACACTGCTAGGCAAGATTTTTCCTTGGGGATTGAGAAACTGAATATATAAAAATAATTGTTGCATACCAATAAAGGAAAGCGTTGAAAGAATTATAATCATAAACACATGAGCATATGAGCGCTATTGATAGAGTCATAGTTTGAATCGGTATAAATAAATGTGCAGTTGTCTTCAAAGATCACTGTCAAAGGGGTTAAAAGAGGACATTTGCTTCTACATATGGATGGTTTTTGGTGGTAAAATTCAAAACATTTACTGGAATTGCAGAAGGGTCAATTGTCCATAGGCATGGAGTGGCGCATGCGCATGCGCCACTGCTCAGTGACCCGTACAGACTATCTCCATCAAAACACGCAAATCCCCATACATTTCAATCAATTTTATTCTATTCATGTCTGTTTTACCGTCTCCATTCTTTACACAAAGCTACTCGCTGTTTTGAAACGAAGTTACCCATATTCAGTGAAATGTAATACTACTACTGCTACTATAAAGCAAACTCACGCAATTTTAGTGGAATCCAACGGGATTCTTATAATGCATTTTACCAAAACCACCCTTGGCTCTCACATTTTTAGTATTGTGGAATACCAGGTGGACCACATTTGTGGCGCATACACATGCGCCACTGCACATTCATCGAATGCGGTCATCGCACAAAACACCCAAATGCGCAATCGTATCCATTAACCATCACACACATCAAATCTTATTAACGCACCATCCTTATAATACACATCTCTTTACCACCCACACCCTCACTTAGTGGCGCATGCGCATGCGCCTTTTTCATGGTGACGCGTCTGATTTTTCATCTCACGCGTCAAGGGCTTCACCGCCTTTCTTTAATTAACACAGCTTACGATGGGTATCAAAGGTCTCAATGGTCTCATCAAGGACAAGGCTCCTAATGCAATCCGGTCTCAGGAAATGAAGAATCTTTTTGGGCGGAAAATCGCAATCGATGCCTCGATGTGTCTCTACCAATTCCTAATTGCTGTCAGACAGCAGGATGGTAACAATCTTCTGAACGATGCGGGTGAGACAACCTCCCACTTGATGGGCTTCTTCTATAGGACAATCAGAATGGTAGGCTACGGCATCAAACCCTGTTACGTGTTTGATGGTAAACCGCCGGTTTTAAAAGGTGGGGAATTGGAAAAACGTTTAAAGCGTCGGGAGGAAGCAGAACAGAAGGCCCTTGAATTGAAGGAGACAGGGACTCTGGAGGAGATCCAGAAATTTGAAAGAAGAACGGTGAGAGCAACGCAGCAACACAACATGGAGGCAAAGAAGTTGTTGAAATTGATGGGTATTCCTTACGTGGAGGCACCATGTGAAGCAGAGGCACAATGCTCCCAATTGAGTAAGGATGGTAAAGTGTACGGTGCGGCCTCGGAGGATATGGACACCCTCTGCTATAGTCCCAGCCACCTTTTGAGAAACGTGACGGCCTCGGAGGCGAGAAAGCTGCCTGTGGATGAATACGACATCGAGGTGGTGCTCAAGGAGCTTGAGATGGACATTACCCAGTTTGTGGATCTGTGTATTCTGTTGGGTTGCGATTATTGTGAATCCATCAAGGGTGTGGGCCCTGTTACTGCGTTTGACTTGATCAAGAAGCACAAGTCAATTGACGGGATCATCGAATTCATCAAGGCAACTCCAAACTCCAAGTACGTGATTCCAGAGAACTGGCCTTATAAGGAGGCTCGGGAGCTGTTTCTCAACCCGGAGGTGTTGAGGGGCGATGAGGTGACGTTGAAATGGGTTGAGCCTGATGTTGAGGGATTGGTGGAGTTCATGGTCAAGGAAAATGGTTTTAGCGAGCAAAGAATCAGAGATGGTGCCGCAAAGCTTTCCAAGGCCTTGAAGGGGACCACCCAGGGGAGATTAGAGGGATTTTTCAAGGTGGTGGCGACCACCCAAAAGAGATCTGCCAAGGAGGAGAAGAAGACCACTAAGAGGAAGAAGAAATGAGTAGGTGATGAATAGGGAGGTTCGGTAATACGAGGCTAATTTTGCATCTGGATATCGATGATACATGTATGTTGTCGAACTAAGTCACCAAACGGAGTTACAGGGTCACCATTTGTTGAGAAACCATGTGAGGATTCATAGAGGTTCCCTCCAGGTGAGAAATATCTTTAATGATATTTTCTACATATATAAAACCAAGGGAACCTCGTCAACCCACCTTTAACTCACACTTGTCTATTAAAATTAACACACTCCTACGTTGCCTTAGAGGTATCCAAAAAATGATCCCAGTAACCCAAATATACCATTTGAATCAATTCATACAGGTTTCTAAAGGCTTTAAATGCATCGTTCATTCAATAGCAAACCACGATCAATTCACGGTTATTTCCAATTGTCCAGTCTCATCTTCCATCAAAAACAAGATTGAATTCACATCTGTATGAAGATATACACATGCACGATCACCCACTTACTAACGAGCGCAGCGAGATTGAATTCACACCGGCATCCAGATGTACACGCGCACAATCACCCACTCAAACTCGCTGCTGTGGTTAACTCGCTTGCGGTTGCTGAGCATTTCCCAATCCGGCCATCTCGGAACTGTGAAGAAAATGACGGGCCTGATGCCTCTACCAGAAGCCAATTTATCACTCAAACAAGTCAAAAATGAATAACAGAGAGCCACCACAAGTGCTAAGAATCAAGCGAAAGAGAACAGAGGATCCTTTAAGTGCTCTTATCTTTGAACAGTCAAAAAGACGGACGAAAAGACCGAGATTTGTCTTCAAATTTCAAAGAACAGAAGAGAACGACATCGAGGATTCAACCACGGTGTTGGAGACCCCTGCAAGGTCCAAGGGATTCAACAACAGACCCGTGTATAATATTCCAAGGGCAACCAATTTCCAACATTCTCCAATGACCCAAGGTGGAGGATCATTGACATTAGGGAATGGTGGCTCGGATGGAGCCAAAAGTCCGGATATGGCCTCGAATGACATGCGACCACTTGATGAGGGTCCCCAGGAATTAAATCCAGATCTCTTGGATATGTTGAATGATTATTTGAAAAATAAGGACGAGACAAAGATGGCACCACCTGTCAAACCTCCAAAGAGAAGACAGTCAAGTGTGTCGCAACAGTCGACCGATTTGGAAAGACCCCAATTGGACTTCACAAGAGCCAAGATTGGTGTAGACAATGCAATTGATGACGACGGGGACTCCGAATATGTTTATGATGTCTACTACAGAGATAAGGCCATCAGTGACCAGTTGGAGAGTGAGAAGATCGGATACATCCAGTACGACGAGGATGAGATGGATATGATTGATGAGGACGAAGGAATGATTCCAACGGATGATGAGGACTCGAACGATGAAAACTTCTACAGGAATGATTATCCCGAGGACGAGGACGGTGGCTATGAAGAGGAAGATGCGGATGCAGCCAGTATGGGGATGGAGGAGCCAAGTGACGACCAGGACGATGAGTTTGACATTTTGACCAACAGAAGAAGGTTCTCCAGGATCGATTTCAAGCAGTCCGAGGGTCTTAATGATTTGAGCGGTGGCGAGGAATATGATGATCGCAATGTGGCAGAAACGGTGCTTGAAATGCCACAGAAGGTGAAACATGCGGATGATGATGCTATGGATGTCGATATGGATGCGGATAATGATACCACGTTCAAAAGGAACATCTTCTTTAAATCGGATTTGGAGGACCCCCAAGCGATCCACAGGGACCGAATCTTCGGTGATCTGGAGAGAATGATTAATGAGTGATATATGTGGGATTGGGACAACTTGTAAACTCTATTTATATCTTGAATACATGAACAAGAATAGCGGATAAACGAAGAAACTGAAACAAAGAGAGAAATGAACAAATGAAGCTAGTTTTTTTCACTGTGGGCGTTCAAGCTGGAAGATTTGTGCAATTTGGAAACCCAATCAGGCGGGCGAGTTTGCTTTAAATATGTGTGCTTGAATTTTAACCGCCACGGTGTTTTGTGATAATGAGCATATTCAAAGACCACCACAAGAGCAACGTGAATTTACAAGTGAAGACTTATAAAGAAGATTGCGGATGCCAATATACTTGCTTTCTTTAACTTCACCATTGCTTTAGTCTAATATGATAGGTGTGAACTAGGATCCTGATGTAGATGAATTCTACTTAACAAAGTGAGCACTTTCACATTAATGCTCTTTTCAGATCAACGCTTTGACTGGTCTTGCTGGCCTACATACCTAATAACAGGTAGTTGAGAATATAAGTGACCAATTATCCAACCATCATCTGTTTTAAATCACACACTCAACAATGTTATCAAGACTATGCCCAATTCATACAATCGTCTCAGGTCACATATACCAGAGACACAAAATATTTGCGAAATAATCCTTTGATAAGAGAAGGTAAAAATATCAATAAGGATATGTGTTGACATACCCTATACCCATCGTCAAATTATCACGCTGTTTGCCCATAACCCCGTCAATTTCTTTATTTTATCCTCTTAAATACCTGTAATTGGGTTTTTTTAAACTGTTTTGCCTACCCACCGCCTACCCACCGCCTACCCACCGCCTACTCGCCATCTACTCTCGACTCCTTTTCTGATGAGCAAAAACCTCACGTGATTCAAACAGTCTCACGCTTACATAATCACTCAACCATTCCATTCTCTTCCTCCTACCCTGAGTTACCTCAATATGTCTCTGCGTGGGATAAAAAAACAGCTAAAACGGACACCCTATCAGCTCTTTGGAACCAAATTGGCAGACGACGCTGTTATACGTCAATGGGAACATGACTTATCCACGGCAATTGCCGGCTTGGAATATATTCAATTGGAGCAAGAGAAATGGTCTCAACATTGGCTCACTGCCCTCACAACATTTGTGGATCTTATTGATACATGTAAAGATTTACACAAAGTTCTACAAGTCCCTGATGAGGATTCACAGAAAAGAAGATCGAGCGTTTTAAAGAATCGGGGTAAGGGTATTTATGATGAGGAGTCGGTGGAGAACCCGGAAACTCCAATTAAGGTTGACCCTGAGGAGCAATTGACGAAAATCACGGTTTACGAGTTGACCCAAGCATCGAAAATGGCTAAGCTGATTCTGAAGATTGTTTCCGGTATGACAATAGACGGAACAAAATCAATAAAGCAAAAATGCGGGGAAATGATGGAAGTATTGAAGTCCACACAGGGGTTACTGACAAAGAGAAACCATAAGAAGATTGATTGGGGAATGCAGCAGAAAAAGGTGGAATCTCTCCTGAAATCAACGGACGACAAGGTAGGGGCTAATCTAGAGACCCACAATGCGAAATTGACGGAGATTGAAGCGGTGTTTTTCGACATTGACGAAAAGGTGAAATTGATTGTTCCACAGGTGATGGAATCTCTATCAGAATTCATCTCAAAGATCACGATTAAAATGTATTTCATCAATACAGACATCCAGCAGTTCATTCTGCGAAATTTGAACAAGTACGTCATCTCACAGGGGATCCAATCCACTAATGACAACTCATACGAAAGTATCATTCAAGAGTTTCAGGCCGCACGCTCCACCGCGTCAGAAAAGTTGGAATCACTTGTTTTGTTAAAGGACTTCAGACAGCTCAGGGAAAAAACATTGAAGGAGAAAACGGTCCAGTCGGTCAATGGTGTGGCCACTTCTGTTGTAGGAAAAACAGCAAACCTGACTTCTACACTTTACACAAAAACAACAAAACAAGGTCAAAAGGTGAACCTATCGCTAAAGGAGGCACCAACATTGCACAATCCCATTCGATTGTACGATAGGATGGGGATGTTCACAAACTCGACGGATCCTATTGCATTTATGAAGGAATCTTTTCAATTGGATGGATTCCCAGAGCGTGATGTCCAAGAGGCTTCAGTGGAAGAATCAGGCCCTACGTTTAAGGACAATACTTCCCAGGATACCAACTGGATGAAGCCGTTGAAGAACCATAAGATCAGAAATCAATCACCAACCCCGGTTGGTTCACCGATGCTAGAAAGACCGTTGCCACCCACACCCTCAGGGTTAGGATCTCTATCCACAATGGAACCAAACCAATCGTCAAGAGTCTCCTCATTGGTAACCGACAAACAATCCGAGACTTTCAAAATGGTCAACATTACGCTCGGCAAAATCAGAGACCAGATAACACAGGTGGTGACAACTCCCAACATTGATGCCTGTCCAGTCACATCCACCTCCTTGAATGTGAGCGGCGCTTTCAAGAATCACGTCCTATCGAGGTCAAGCGTCACATCCCAAATTATTTAAACTTCGATGCCGAAATGCAATTTATATGCTATCTATACCTAATACGTTAACGAATCAACCCCTAAGTCTCTCATACGGTGGAGAGGGTTCCTCCTCGTTACTTGCTATATTTTTAAGAGTGTATTTTAGGTTTGGTGTGAAACCTCTAACCTTCCTGGTATCTCCGCCAACAGAAGTGAATTCCCTTTTCGAGACAACCAACCTCTCATTTTCGCCATCAGAATCCAAATCAATCAGAGTCCTGCGAACTTTTCTATTGCCAACCTCAATAATATCCCTATTCCTCTCTTGAGAATATCTGCCCATGCCACTCAGCTTGATTGGAGAATCCTTTACAGGGGAACCCGTGTTTCCGCTTTTGATATTACCGGAATCAGACTTTGGTAGCAACCGTGAATTCTTTAACGCCACATTGTTTCCCGATTCCTGTCTTCTTTTAACACTTGGAAAGATACGCACTGGCTTATTTTCCGATTCTCTCGCATATGCCTCAACAACGGCCAGTTTTCGTCTACCAAGTCGTTTAATCATGGGTTGTCCATTGTGTTCCTGAGTGTCACTCTCTTCTCCAAGTCTAACAACGTCTTGATCATTGGCTTTCTTAGCAACAAGTGTACGGGTTCCCATACCTGGCAAAACTATTTGATCCCGAGTTCTTCTTGGCAAAGGAGACAACTCAATAGGAGTATCCCGCGACGGAGATCTCACAGATGGGTCGTTTGCCAGGTTTATATGATCAGGAGGTGTTGCGGATCTACGTGTGGTTCTTCTTACCGGTTGAGTCTTGGTGATCTTGATGGGCGAATCTTCTATTTCCATCAAGTCAGGAAGAACTTCCTTCAACTTCACCGGCGATGAATACGAGTCTTGGGACAGAACATCCTCATCCGGCTCTGCCTTCCTCTTTCTGTTGGTCAATAAATTACCATCCGAGGGAATCTCAGCCAAGTCATAACTGTGGGCCCTGAGTTTCGCTTTCCACCTGGAACCATACCTATGTACAGTGGTGGTGTTTTCTCTTGTGATTTCAACGGATGAATCTAGAGTATTAGGGACATCGACTTTATTTTCATCACTAGCCTCACCGTCTGAATCCAAATGTGATTTGGCCTTGGGAAGATCAGTTTTCATATTGATCAGTCTGTTTCTAAACTTGGCCTCCTTGACACCATTATTGGCGTTCAAATTCAACTTGGTGGAAATTGCCGGTAATGCATTTCTCACCATTTTTGGTGCGTTCGATTTTACCCTCTGTGAATCAGGCCTCTCATTGGAGACCCTCTGCAATTGTGCAGCCTTGGATTCAACATTGCCACCCAGGGCTCTTCTTTTCTTTCTCTTTCTTGGAGTGGAAGGTTTACCTGGTATGTAGTCCACTTCATCATCTGAGTGTTTGACATCATCAAGAGGTTCCTCCACTACAGGCTTCTTGACGACTCCAACAATCTGAAGGTCATCATCATCATCGTCATCGTTCGCATCTTCCCCGTGATGATGATTAGATTCACTTGGTTTTATGAAGACCCCCAGTTTTTTCAACTGGCCATAGGTTAAACCGAAATGACTCAAATCTCCCTTCTCCTTCATCACTTGGTCTCGCAACAATTCCATCAATTTTGCTCTTAAAACCGCCCTCATTTTATACCTTTCATTGGTCTCAAACAATTCCTTCCTTCCAGCGACTTTCCCCTTGCCTTTGAGAATCAGCCTATTGAACTTGTCCACATTCTTTAAAAAAATATCAATGTTGAAAATGACATGGACACCACAGTCATTAAAGTTGTCCTGTTTTGGGACCTTTGTATCAAATTCCTGAATAGAATCCGGAGAGATGTCCAGTCCATACTTATCTTTGGCGTAACCAGTGATGAAGTTTCGCAATATTTTCAAAGATGAGGGATGCTTCTTTCTTAAAGAATCAAGAAAGTAAATACCTGGAGTACTCTGTCTCCTTTTTGATGGTTGATGAGAGAACCCTGTTTCAACAGGTGAGCTCAGGTCATGAGCAATATCTTCATTCGCTGGTGTATTAGGAGAAATGAGTGGTGAAACGTTACTGGCCACATCAGACACGTCGTTTTGCTCCGAATTTAATGCAGAAGAAATTGGGCCCCCTTTCAATGTGTTCAAATTCTTCAAAATAACAACGTACCAATGTAGATCCTGCATTATTGGTATTATAACGTAATCTCTATCAAAAAGATCATTGTTATTCTTGAACCAGGACTTAACGTTCTGGTAATACCCACCATTGTCTATGTGTCTGCTCAATGAAGTAAAAAAAAAGGAGTTGAATAGTTCAATCTTTTCGACTCCCTTTAAATGATCATTTTTTGCCTTCTGTAGGTTGTAATGTAGGAAAAAGTCAACAATCAAATCATTGATCCAGTTTCCGTTGTACAGACATTGAAAATCTTTATTGCTTATTCTATAGTGGGATTTATCACCCAGTTCCAATTTCAAGTCTGGTTTGAAGACAATCTGGTCCACCTCGGAGATATTTTCGCTTTGCGAGGGTCCATCCTCCTCTAACATGAGATTATCGTGTCTATCTTCCAGTAACTCCTCATTATCATATTTCAATGTTATACCGGATTTGTTCGATCTTGTTGTTCTGAATGGAGGTAATTCTTTTGTATTCCGGTCCGTTTTCTCGAACGAGCCAACTTCATTGAATAATATCGTTGGAAATAGATTAAGTAACTGCTTTTCCTGCAATGGTATAAACTTACAGTTCATCAACATTTTTAAATCTTTCAACATTGACTTGGGGGAATGATCTTCGGATTCTTTCAAACAAACTCCCAAAGCCTTCAAGAGAAACTTGGTTGAGTTTGCATTGATCTCTGTGACATCCTTGAATTGGTATTGCATCAGCAATAATCCCTTCACTTCATCCACCAAATACCCAATCGCCTCCACATTTGATACTTTGAATTTGAACCCTAGGTCTTTGGCATATATCTTCACCCATAAATTCACCACGTCTAGGCATTTCATGTTGGATACCGGTGTTCTTGCACCATTGGTTCCCACCAAAATCAATCCTGAAACTTTAAATGTGAATACACTCGATACCTTTGTAGTGATAGGAATTGAGATCGGGATCGAACCTCCATTGGATTTTTTCGACTTTTTGCCACCTGTGTCAAGCGATTTGAATACTCTATCTTTAAAATGAGACATTGTATCAATGATTTCACTGATTCTATAATTGTGTCACCAGTGGGCCTGAGAGAATCTTTGAAAGCTGATAATTTAGTCCTGGTAAAAATAGATTTCCCTTGTAGCTAAGCCCTTCTCTACAAGCAACTCAACACTCGTCTAAGGCAACTAATATGAGGAAAAAGAGCAACAATTAGACTGCCTTTCTGGTTTTTTCATGGGATAAAGGTTTGTTAGAGCTTACGTAATCGCCACTCTTATTTCAGATTTCGTGTCATTAAAACACGCTCAGCAAGACACCATTAACCCGTCTCATCACATGCCGATCCAAACTACAAACCAGCACATAGCTGCTAATTAGTAAAACCTTAAATTTCTTGCCACAGAACCATGGGCACACTAACCCTTGCTGAGCAATAGGTCATGTGACTCCTAATTTTTGAAGGAAATTTTTCACGCTGAGAGTCGGCCCCTCCAATTGACTTCATCCTCACTCACAATGTACAGAACAGTGCTCAGACGTGGGATTCACAGCTCTGGTTTAGCAAGAGCACCGAAATCTCCACTGAATGTTTTTATGGAAACTTTCCAGAAGGAATGGAAGAAGTCGCAGGAGTTGACAGATCAAATTAAACAATTAAAGTCTGCAACGGATGAAATGTCGGAATCTGAGACATTCAAGAGAGCCAAGATGGCGTACGATACTGCTCAAAAGGGTTCAGGTAAATTGGCGCAAGGTGTGCAAAAAACAGCGGAAGTTGTTGGTGATGTTGCTCAAAAGGCTTGGGAATCTCCCGTGGGTCAAGCTGTGAAGAAGACAGCAGAGGTGACCGGGGAAACATTGGACAAGGTTGCAGAGCCAGTGAGAAACACCAAGGTTTACAAAGATGTAAACGAGGTTTTCTCTGAGGGGGCCTCCCAGTACGGTCTCTATGAGTCGAAGGAAGACAGAAAGGTGAGAAGAGAAAAGGAGTTACAATCAAAGCCAAAGTTGGTTAAGAGGGATGACGATGCCGGATCCGCTCTGGTGGCCACCGATATCAAACCAACTGGGTCTATCAAGGATACGTTGAAGATCAAGCCTGATTCTTCGATCGGTAAGTTCTTCCTGGTGTTGAGAGAAAAGTGGGAAGAAAATGAGAACCCATTAATTGTTGTGATTAGAACCGTGTTTTCTAAGATTGGTGGTTTGTTTTCTGAAACAGAGGCGGCCAAGGTTGTTAAGCAGTTCAAGGAGATGGATCCAAACTTCACGTCGATTGCATTCCAAAAACAATTGAGAGAGTACATTGTTCCGGAAGTTGTGGAGGCATACATTTCCTCTGATGAAAAGGTGTTGAAGACCTGGTTTTCCGAAGCCCCATATAACATCATGGAGGCAAAGCAGAAACAGCTGGTCCAACAAGGAATCTTCTCCGACGGTAAGATCTTGGACATCAGAGGTGTGGAGATTGTGAGCTATAAGATTCTGGAACCAAACAACATCCCTGTTATGGTGATTGGTGCCCGTGTCCAGGAGATCAATTTGTTCAGAAAGTTCAAGACAGGAGAATTGGTGGCGGGTAGCCAGGAGGACATTCTTTTGAGTTCCTACGCTATGGTTCTGACCAGAATCCCCGAGGAAATGGATAACACAGAGACGGAAGGGTGGAAGATTTTGGAGTTCGTTAGAGGGGGGTCCAGAAAGTTCACCTGAGTCCCAAACTTGTAGATAACTTTATAGCGCAAATGATCAAGTTATGAGCTGAGCAGATGTTACGTAAGACCCTCCAACCCCAATCACCAGTGGTGAAATGTCAAAGCCATCGGTTGGGATCGTCGATTACTCGGATTCCGAGTCCGAGTCCGACTCCGAGCTCCAGCAGCGACTCAATAGAATCCACACCGTGATACACAAGCCTCACGGGTTGGATTTGGGTCTGCAGAGTAAGCAAAGAGTTTTGGTTGATGATGGTAAGAAGTTTATAGATACAACAATCCCCACGTTCGAAAAAGAGAGGCCCCAAGGGCAGGGGCTCAAGGTGGATCTTGAAAGTATAAGCAGACCGTTTGAGTTTGGAGATCGAGGCTACAGGTGGCGAGGGATCAAATTGGATGTTTTGAACGAACAGATGTCTAACAAAGACAGCATTGGGGCTATTCTCCACCAGCAGTATCCGGAATACTTCCCAAAAAGGGGAAGATTTATAGACCAAGACAAAGAGAAGATTTTGGCCCAATACGCCACGTTTTGGGATCTTGGGTATATGGTTCTTGAACGAGAATACATGACATCGGAGGCCAATTCCAGCCAGAGGCTTGAAGCACAAGCAGAACAGTTCCTCAAGATGCGATTTAGAAAGACTCAATGATAAACTTTGCAAAATATATAAAAGAAAAGGTGTAAATGATAAATATGAAATAGGGATCAAATCGGTCAATTCTTTGGTTGTTGTTTAGTTTCTTCCTTTACTTCCTCCTTAACGGGCTGGGGATCGTCCAAACTCAACTTGTCCTTGACCAAAACTTGGTGTTCGGCCTCTTGGACGTTTTCGGACTTGATCAAATGTTCTTGTTCCTTCAAAACCTCCATCTTCTGTTGAGGGGTGGCGTCCTTGTCCACATGGAGGACGGTTTCGTGGTAAAACTCAAGAGGAAGGTCGGCCAAAACCGCCTTCAAGGCCTCGGGGTAGGAGCTGTAGATTTCCGTCTCACCGTACATGTGAGCGTTAGTCAACAGCATCAACGTTGATGGAACCCTTTCGTTCAATCTCAAGTTAAGCCATTCGCTCAACCAGTGTCTCATTTGACCCGGGGTGGCGGTGTAGATTCTGATACCTCTAATTGCACAGGCCTGCTTCAATTCCGGTGTGGACAACGAGTCAACCCCTTCATATTGGATTAACTTGTCATCTTCCTTGATCTTGAGCATCTTGTGACGAATTCTATAACGCAAGATCTGGTCAGTACCGTAGGGTCTTAAATTGATGTACTTGGCCATAGCAATCAAAATACCTCTTGGCACGTTATCCAAGATGAGATCATCCTTGAACAGCTTGGCCACTTTGAACAATTGGCCAGTTGGGATTTCTTCGGATTGTGGAGATCTCAGCTTTTCCATGAACGACTTAAAGTCTGCCAACTGTTCCTCCGTGGTGGAGGTTGGCAACTTCACCATTTGCTTTGAGTTCTTGATCAAGTCCGCCACCTTGTATCTTGAGTTTCTCAAAATCGCCAACTTTTTCTCCTTGTCCACGGTGGACTCAAACGTCGAAGGCAACAAGGATGGGAAGAGTTTCAATGCAATTGGTAAAAGCAGTTCCGCAAATGGAATGATCACAAACATTGCAAACGGAACAACCTTCAACATGTCGACAGTTGTTCTTTGCAACTGTCTATACTCCCTTCTCGTCAATTCGTAACCTGCAGTCATCTTCAAAAGCAAACGGGAAGACACCTTCACCTCCATACCGAGCAACTTCGTTCCTGCCCAGTAGTGGTTTGCCTCGTGTTTCACCTTCTCCCATAGAGTCAGCTTCTTCTGAGGTTCTTCCTCCTTGGACGGACCGTTCAGCATTCTAGAGCTGGTTTGAAACCCCCTGTAAATTCCAACAGTGGGTCTCAACAGGTTCGGGCGTGTATTGAAGACACGTAACATCAACATTGTTTAATTACGTGGTTAGAAAGGAAGAGATGGTGACCTTCATTCACGCTCTGGAAAATTTTAATGGGGGGGGCCTCCGGAACCGGAAAAGATGTCACGGATTTAAACAAGGTCGATGATAATTGGGTGAAATTGGGGGTTAAATGAGCTGTATTTGACCCATGTGAAAGTTATAATGGTTACTGCTCGCCACAACTTTTTATCGAGTTGATAGCTGTTATGGTTATGGAGATATAATGTAATTCGGTGAAAACTGGCATAAAACCGCTCAATTACGTAAGCAGCGCCGATTCCCCATCTTGATGGCTTGGTGGATCTCTATGTAACTGGAATTGATGCCAATGCATGGGTTTGATATTTATGGCTTTGCTGTTTCTGTGGGGTAAGTTATGGGAAGGTTTTTAAAAGAGGTCCTGAGAGGGCTTTTTTGCCGATAGCCGAGGTTAGCCGAGTAGGCGAGGATAAAACCGCCCACCCGAGTACCCGAGTATCCGACGAGGGTCCATCCAAACCCCCCATTCACACCCGCCTCAAAACTTTTCTGCACAATGAAAAATTTTAGTCCTTTCACCATCTGAAGGACCAAGAATGTCCAAGAGATTAGCGGAAGGGTCAGCCTCAGCACCTAAACTAAAGAAGGTTCAAGGCAAACCAAGCTCCCATGAAATTCAAGTGGCAAGAGAAACCGCAGAGTTGTTCAAGTCTAACATCTTCAAGTTACAGATCGATGAATTGCTCTCGGAATTGAAGTTGAAGCCATCACATTGTCTTCTTATTGAGAAGGTGCTACACAAGTTACATTCATTGATCCACGAGATCCCAAACTCGAAGGAAATGTCCCTTAAAGAAGCACAACAAATGCTCAAGGGCACAAACGTTGTGATGCCATTTCCAGATCCAAAACCTCAAACGGTGAATTACTCTTTCCAATACAAAACCCCGGAAGATATCAATTTGGTGGGGTCTTTTGGGTTGAAGTCGGGCATTAAACAGAAATCAGGAATGTCAATTGACGTGTGTTTGACAATGGATAAGAATCACTTCCAACCAAAGGATTACTTGAATTATAGAGTCTTATACAAGAAGGCGTTCTACTTGGGGTACGTGGCAAATCATTTGAATAAAGTGTCAGCTGATGAAGGCCTTCCTGTGGAAATTTGCTTTGATTTCCACAACGGAGACACTCTAACACCGACATTATTGATCACCTCGAAGGAGCCAAGAACCGAGACGGACCTCACGTTTGGCCAAACGAAATTCTCCATCAGACTACTCATAGGTATTCCCCAGGGCATTTTCGAAGCTAAGAAGCTGCTACCGGACAGAAACTGCATCCGTATTCAAGATCAACCAACAGAAAGTTTACCACCAACACCGCTTTACAATTCCTCAATTCTAAGCAGCTCCACTTACGTCTACTACCTGAAGTACCTCTATACTACAAAGAAGACAACAGAGGCATTCAGAGACGCGGCAGCATTGTCAAAACTTTGGCTCAACCAAAGAGGTCTTTCCTCCCACATGGAAAAAGGCGGTTTTGGCCACTTTGAATTCTGCATGCTTATGGCCGCCCTGCTCGAGGGTGGAGGTGACAAAGGTAACAAGATCTTACTCCATGGATACTCCTCGTACCAATTGTTCAAAGGTGTCATCAGATACCTCGCCACACAAGATTTGTGCGACGAGGGGTATCTCTCATTCAGCTCCATCATTGGCGAGGGAAGATCCAATTATAAGGACCACGGCTTTGGGACACCAACAATATTCGACAAAAATACAAAAATTAACATCCTCTGGAAGATGACCCCCTCATCATACAAGGTCCTTAAGAGACACGCGGTGAACACGTTGGATTTGCTAAACGACATTGTCAACGACAGATTTAGACAAATATTCATTGAAAACAACACAAATTCATTGACAAAATACGACCTCACCTTGACAATACCATACACCGCTCTTACCGATCAACTAGAGGATCATTTCACCCCCTCGGAAAAGGTCTCCTTCATTTCCCTTCAATCCTTCATTGAATCGAAATTGTACTTGGTTCTCAAAAAGGCTCTCGATTCCAGAGCCACCGAGATCGACATTCACTGCGATAAAACCGTGGATACCTTCCCTCTCAACAAAAGAAAACCCACAATCAAAAATATGAACATTTTGATCGGAATCTACCTAGATCCCGCAGAATCCGAAAAGAGGGTCACCAAGGGCCCCTACCACACCGAGGAGGAGTTGGCACAGGAGTTTTCTGCATTTTGGGGTGATAAGGCCCAGTTGAGAAGATACAAGGACGGATCTGTGCAATGGTCATGTTTATGGGATGTCCCATCTATCAAAGAGGGTGAACAAACTGAAACGCCTGTTTTGACAATAGCAAAGTACATACTGGATAGACACTTGAAGATCTCTGCATCTTCGATGGTTTGCAACTCCAACGAATTCTCCAAACTCTTGCCAAAGCCCGTGGTTGCGTTTGGCCCAACTTCCCAACCGTTGACACTAGCTCCACAGTTCCTTGCCTTGAAGGAGAGTTTCAACACCATGGTAAAGACCTTGGAAAGATTAGACATCCCGGTTGGCATTAGGAGCGTCTTACCGGTCTCCCCATCGCTCAGATCTACCTCGGTGGTCCTACCAACACCTTTTGCTGTTGGTTCTCCCGATTTTTGGAATGAGTGTATTCTCCAATTCGACAATTCTGCTAATGGGAAATGGCCACACGAATTGAACGCCTTAGAGGATACCAAGACCGCGTTGATGCTTAAAATTAGATCTCTTCTCAACCTGGAGGTTGATGGAAATAACGAGGGTTATAGATCCTTCATGGTCGAGGACGACTCGAGCATTCCTTATAATACAAGAAGCAAATTGCTCAGAATTCTAACACCGGAAGGATTTGGTTTCCAGTTGAGGGTTGTGACTGAGTTTGAAGAACAAATGTATTTAACAATGATTGATTCTGCTCCGGTGAATCAGAAGAGGGTTTTGGAAGCAGTGTACTTACACTTCTATAGAAAGTCCATTGCCTCCGTCAGACACCACAGAACCATCTCCACAATGGTCACGCAGTATCCGATGTTTTCTGCAACGGTTAGATTGTTCAAGATCTGGTTGGACAAACAGCTCCTCCTGTGCCAATTGACGGATGAAGTGGTCGAATTGTTGGTGCTCAAGGTCTTTGCAGATGGTGGCTCATACGGTGTTCCCGGTACTGTTATGTCAGGATTCCTAAGAACTGTTCAATTTCTCTCAAAATGGAACTGGATCGATGACCCTGTTGTGATGGATATCTCAAGAGATTTCCATTCCGGTGTCACCTTGAACTCCACCACTGAAAACAAAATTCTTGGAAAGTTCAATATTTCACAGCATCAAGCCATCATGGGTACCTTTTCCAAAATGAGACAGAGTGATCCCAAGGGTTTAAAGTTGCCGTGGTTCTTGGTCACCAAGGACGATTTAAGCGGGAAGGTTTGGACGTTTGATATCACCATGGTTACTGCCAGTAGAATTACTTCGTTGTCCAAGGCGATCATCAACCTTCTTGGAGATCAAAAGCTGGACTCGGAAAGATTGAAGACCATCTTCACTCCATCGACTGCCGACTTCGACTTGTTAGTCCATTTGAAGGACTCAACGCAGGATAAGAAGAAGACTGCGGGTGTTTTCTCCTCACAGTCTGTCAAGTTCAAAAACCTTTCCACTCCACCAGGTAAGTTCCGGTTAGGTGCTGGTGAGGACCCATGCTCCATCATTGCCGGCGTGGAGTGTGATTTAACATACAATTTCTTCCTAGACACCAGGGCCAGATTTGAGGGTATCATTTGGTCAACGGAAAAGTACTTTGGTTTGACCCAATTTGGTACCAAGCTTAGAACCATCACTGGTATTGTTGTGCCGGGAAACAAGGGCAAGAAGTTCCGTGTGGGGATGGGGTGGTCGATGGCTGTTGATAGTGGAAAGAAAGACTCGGTTGATTTCGACCTTGAGGATACCATCAAATCCATGGCGCTCCTTGGAGGTGATCTCATCAAGGAGGTTAAAAAAAGGTAGAATTTATACTCATCTGTAATCATTTACTAAAGGCATTAATAATACAATATCCAACTTTGTTGATTGCTGAGCACAGTTTACATAATTACAGCGTGCGGTTACCTAATCATCACCATGATGGCATTGATATACTCTTTTCATCAACATTTGCGATGTCTGATAGCGCAAAGGTGTTTCAGCAGCAACTGCTGACACTTAGGGCGTCCCACAGGATATTCTTGAACGATCTTTGTTATTGTCTACATTTGGTTGCCTTTACGTTCGATGAATCCATCATTTTACTCCTGGTTAAATGTCTGATTCAATTCGTCGTTGGCCAAAAATTGGGCGGTAGGGAGATCAGAGAGTTGGGGTTTACAGCAACCAATCCTACTTCCACGAGGGCTCTCCAAAATTTGAGCGATGTGAGAAGACAGGCCAACCAGGTATTTTTTGGAATTGATCAGAACGCCAATAACACAGAGGATGATATACCGCTATCGATGGTAAGGCGGAAGCTTTTTTTACTCAGGGTAGTGACCAGTATTGTGGTTGTCTGGGTTGGTCTTCTGATATATCAATTTTACTTTTGTTGTGGTGGCACATTCTCCGATGGTACCCACAGCATCTGGGGGACATATAGGTCGCGAGGTTTATGGAACCCAATCGAGGCTGTTAGTACGGGCTACTTTTTGATCAACATGGTGGGAGAATCAAGGTTTAGTCATTGGATGGTGAAATGGACCAGTTTGTTGCTTGTTGATTCGGTGACATTTGCTGTGCAGATTTACCTGATTATTATCAACATGGCCATTGGACTCAATTTGATGGAGGGGCTTGAAGAGCCCATAGGACAGGATCGAATCCAGGACGGGTTTCAAGGAAACATCAAATTGTACAAATTCCAGCCATTGACATTTGTCCAATTGCTGATATCAATGAATAAAGAGGACTTGATGTCCCAGTATCTGGGGGAGGTGGGTCCCTTAAGAGCCACCCCAGTAGGAGGGTTATCGGACATTGTTTAATCGTGAGAGCAGAGACGTCTCTCATCTTTTTATTTGCTATATAGAATTGCACATTACGACCTACCCCGTCTAGTTGGAGTTCCCAATGGGGGAGTTTTTCAAAGCCTCCGCCTTGTTCTTCAAGATTCTCACGGACTTGAAGAATATTTCCTCTGCTGGCATGGCACCGGTGGATTCCACTGTGAACATGAAGTGGTCTCTCTTTCTACCCAACTTCACCTTTGGCTCCAAGTTCTCATGTCTGAGAACCTCTCTGGAAACGGTATCCTTTCTTGGGTCCTTGACATAGGCCTCGCCATCGGAGTTGATTCCGATGACACCCTTAGGAAAACACCCTTGGAATTCCTTGGCTTCTTCGCCCTTGATTGGCTGTTTGATGTCAATCACTGGCAACAACCGGTATGATGCGGTGGAAACTGGGGAAAACTTGGCATGGTCTGCTCCAATACCCAAAATACAATGGACTCTAAGAGATATTTCTTGGCCCGGTCTCAACTTCGCCAGTAAGATATCGGGATCACAGGGCACGACAGGGTTATTGGCAAAGAGTTCACTCTGCTTCCCCTGCGGTTCAAACTTCAGATCTCTTGCATACACCTTTGAGTTTCTGTACAGGTTTTCGGGGTCGTTGTTGCCCTTTTCAGCGTTTGGATTGTGAGTGCACATCACATCCAATGACAAGACAATTGTGTTATCATCTGTAAATTTGTCCTTCTCTTCCGCCTCCTTGTTGATCCATGTCAATTGATCCGGATCCACTTTTAATGGAACTAACCCGATTCTATGAGCCAACACCTCGTCTTGAATGACCGAGGTGTTGTTGAAGATATAGACATATTCCGGTGCAACAGATGGCACTTCTGATAACATTATCCTTCTGAAAGCATTAGCAATCGAGGTGTCAACTCCTATGAGGTCGAATTCCGCTGATCTATCTGAGATTGACTTAACGTCGATTTTCAGGTTCTTCTTGAACGTCTCAATAGACCACACTTCGCTTGATGAAAGATCGTGACCCGGAAATCCCGTCGAGTGCACGTTGTCAACCCTATCGTGATGAATGTTAACAATATTGGACATCTTTTGGTGTAAAGAATGGTTACTAAACCATTAAAATTTTTTTTCATCTTTAAAATGAAAATTTGAGAAAGAAGACAAAATTTTTTGGGAAAGAGCGCGAACATGGCAAAAACAGCGGGTGTTCAGGTTGGAACGGCAGGTGAGTAATTATTGATGGTGGGGATTACATGGAAAAAGATGTGATGATATAAATGGAACTTTCCCGGTTAAATTTGGAACATTTTTGATAAAGTTTTGCAATATTTCAAGAACTAGCGATGGAAACCCACAGAAAAGACGCTCACCAATTGAAAACAAGATGTTAAATGACCCCCCACAAAATTTCCCATCGTCTAACTGCTTTCACGGCTTATTTCCAAACCAAATGTAATTATTAACACTAATAATCTTTTTCGTCTTATTTTTCACCATTTAAAGTCGCTGAAAAACCAATTTCAACCTAAAAAATACCACTCTTCATTTGGAAGCAAGATAACCCTCGAATACTTAGGAAAACCCACTCACCTCAACGGCTTTTTGTTGGGTTTTCATCTTCTAGATGATTCCACAAATTTTTTTTGGGTGAGGATTATGTCATCCACCTAGTGATCACTTCTTCATCTCATCAAACGCCCAGAGGCCACTTGTTACACTTCCAGATTGATACATTAAACGATAAACTAGATTTCAACAACCTCTTTTAAAAGACCCACAAACCACCAACTTAGCACGTGCCAAATCAGAGCAGTGATTGCCCAATTATACATATAATACACCACTCATGGAACCAGTGTGGGATTACCAAAGCTACCTCCATGGGGGGTTGTTGAATAAAAGATACCTCAAGGTGAAATCATTGAACGAGGGTTCATTTGGGATTGTTTCTGTTGCCAAAGATACCCAAAATGGGGATACATTGGTTGCAGTTAAATATAACACAGGAAGAATGGCAGATTTCACCAACTACGAACCCCAACCAGGAACCTCGGAAAAGGAGATGAGATCCATCTCTTTGAATTCGAAAACAAAGTCGGTGATTCGAAGCGGAGCCACTTATTCGCAGACAGGAAGATCAGACCACCACAACGTGAGTAAGTCTATTGTTCTTAGGGAGACCCAGTACGAGGTTCACATGCTTGAAAAGGTGGGAAAGCATCCGAACATTACCGAGTTGTTGGACCACTTTGATACTTATATGATCATGGAATATGCCCCAAGAGGCGATCTACACGACGCAATCCATTTGGGAATAGCACCGGTTGGCACACGGGACGTGATCAATGTCTTCATGCAGCTGATTAGTGCCATAGAACATTGTCATAAACACGGGGTTTATCACAGAGATATCAAGCCGGAAAATATCCTTATCACGGAAAATTGGACAATCCAGTTGACGGATTTCGGATTGGCCACAGATCAACTCATTTGCAAGGATTTTGATGTGGGTTCCGAGAGATACATGGCGCCAGAGCTGCTGGATCACGATAAAGAGGTTTATTATGCAGACAAGGCCGATATCTGGTCCCTAGGTATCTGTATGTTGAATATCGTATTTGGGAAATCCCCCTTCTTATCCGCAAGTTCAAAGGATAAGTTGTTCATGAATTTTGCAAACAACAGGGAAACACTACTTGAGATCTTTCCTTCAATGAGTTATGACTTGTTTTCGGTCATGATGAATTCTTTAACGATCGATCCCTCAAATAGGGATTTGGAGGCAATCAAACAATCGTTGAATAATATCGATGTCTTAACGTACGATTATGAATTTGATTATGATTATGGGGAGGAAAAGCATAACATTGATGAAATCATCGAAGAGCCATCTCCGAGTGACGACGTCGGGTCGACCTCCCCAGACTCGATTTCCGGCGAGAGATCCTCGTCACATGATGGGGTGGATGTATTGGATTCGGTTCCCAAGGATTGGGTTGACCACGCCATTTCCAAACCTCTGGCAATCAAGACGCAATCCACCCCACAATCCACTCCAGCGGCGGTTGAAATCAAGAAAAAATATGAACCACCAAGGAAAATCTATGTGGATTTGGACGATTCCACTCATCACAAGAGGTTGAATAAAAGAAGATTCAATTTTAACCAAAGAAAACCAATCAAGGTCCCGGATATTAAGATCACCGATATCGATGATTCTACATCGGGTCTGGATTTCAATAGAAAGGACTTTTTCACCCCTAGATCTGAATTTGTTAACTACATGGAAAGAGCAAATAGAAAGAAGTTGGATTTGCAAACTAAGGGGAATTATTATCACAATGATCCATATAATGGTCATAAACCAGCGAATAATAACTTCAATAAGAGCATGAAGGCTTGGAAGACTAGAAAGAGAAGATTCAGTCGTGTTAAGTCTAACAATAACAGAAATAGTGGTAGGAGATACACCAATAACGCGAAGAAGGGCAGACCCAGTTTCAATAGAAAGGGATCTTTCAATAATAGGAGACCCTCATCTTCCAACGGCAAGCCAGTACTTGTTCCATCATCCTCTACTATGGCCACCAATAAGAGGAGATCTTCCCATGGCCCCAAGTGTGTTGATGGGAAATACATCCCACCAAATGCAAGGGTCCAATACGAATCTGTATTCTCTGAAGATGATGAAAACTATGAAGAAGAAGATGATGATGAGGAGGAGGATATTTTCTCATTTGATAAGTCCACCAGCAACATGAGGGATATCACTAATTTGACCAAGGGTATGAAGAGGTTGCGGGTGTTTGATAGCTCCAGAGAGACATCACAGGGAACAAATTCAACGGTAGATTCTGGTACAACTACCAGTGGTACCACCGGTAACAGTAATGGCAGTGGATATGAAAAATACGTTCCACCACACCACCGCAGACATTCGGTCAATTTGAATGTCATGAGTGCTTTAGGTGGGGGGATCTTGAAGAAACCAGTTCTTAATTTGAGTCATGTGGCCCCAAATGAGAAGAAATCTGTCAAGATTCTGACCCCAGTATCAACCTCCGCTCCAACGGATTCAGTGAATTGGTTTGATATGAGGGTGACCAATGACCCACCCGAGAGCAGTGGACATCATCCCAATGGGTGTTTTCAAAACACCCATAATGATGATGATTATTTATTTTCAATTGATGAGGATCACAGTTTTCACAATGATTATGGGATCAGTTACAATTGATTTGTTTTGGTTGATTTTAACAATAGGACAATTTGGGTTTGATTTTTTATCGCTAAACTGGGTAAAAGTATCGTTAAGGTACTAATTGATTAAAGATAGGGTTGGTATTTTATATAATTTGGTTAAATATCAGATCTTTTTCATTATATGCCTTGTTCCCATTGCGACGTTTGGAGCGTAATGGTTCTCCAATAGAACATTCTCCCACATGACCGCAACCTCGGTGTTGGCTCTTTCTATCTCATTTACGAGTGGATTGTAAATACCGTTCTGGACTCTATCTTCGGTTGTGTATAAGTTCTTGATTTCCTCGTATCTGCCCAGTAACTTGTCGATGAACTTCAAAATGGCGACTGATGTTTTCTCTGGAAAATCCAAGATTGATGTGTTCAATCTTTTCACAAATGCCAAAGCTCTCTTTGAAGAACCTGATTTACTGTTAAAAAAGATGGCATTGAGACATCTCAATAACAGTTCCGCCTTGGTGCTGACGTTGACATTAGGCTTTAAATTCAGTTCACTTGTGGCCAATGGGTCCATCAATCTCAATGTTTTGTGAGAGAATTCCACGTCAGTATCCAATGCCAAGTATGGCAACAAGGAATATAAGTAATCCACAAATTTGTTCAAATCCACCACGACCTTCCTCTGGGGTAAGTTGGCAACTAATGAAAATGACGTTATGATACATAAGAGCACTTGTTTCACCTTATCGGAGTTCAAGTCGCCCTCGTTGATGATATCTTCGGATATTTCCCTCAAAACTTGAAGGAAATCACCCATTAATTCGATATTGACCATGTGACCAAATTTAGAGAGAGATTCCAAGACTGCTGCCATCAACTTCTCGGGTCTGAACTTCAATGTTTCAAGGTAGAACATTAAGAGCATTTTCAAGATTTGGGCCTGATGGCGTTCCCTTTCTTCTGCAGTGATGGCCTGTTCTGCATGTCTCAATTCCGCATCAATTGCCTTCTGTTCCTTCAATCTTTTTCTCTCCTTTTTACTGATGTGAACTCTGTTCTTCTTTTTCAACTTTGGTGTATCCTCTCTTTCCACGCTGTTGGGGTCGTAATCATTTAACACCGTCAAACACAAAAATACATTTATAACTGATTCATCAACATTGAAATCTCTTCTCTTAATACTCTTTGTCAATAACCTGACAATATCGAACGAGATTGAACCATGCGCGGCATCATCAAGAAGAAGATCTTCAATTGTCTTTATGCATTGTTCAAAAGCCTTGAATTCGCTCTCATTTCCCGGCTTTTTCATGATTCTTCTTGTAAGGATTTGGAACAAGTCGAAGTGATAATTGAAGAACCTCAAATTTTGGGCCAATTCACACGCCGCGTTGGTGGTGATCAACCCCATAGCAGCGTCTAAGGGGGTAACTTTTGGCTGGGAGGAGAATTTGATTGCTTTCTTGCTCAAATGATCAACATATCTCTTGTAGTTCAAAACGAGGTGTTCTTCAAAGTATCTCAACTTGGCAACCTCTCTACTCACCTTTTCCTTCTTTTCTGCTTCACCTAAAGGCCTGATAAAGTATGATGGTGCTATACTCTTAAATACAGGCACAAGAGCCAACGTTGCCAGTTGACAAGTCAATGGATTCTTTGAGCCTGTCATTCTTATCAAACGGGAGAGTAACAAGACGTTTTCCTCGGGATTCTGCATCAATCTTTCGCACATTTCCGCAATGTCTTCCTTTGTCTTCACCACCTTCTCTTCTGCAGTGAGTCCCTTGTATGATTCGTCATCCTCCTCGTTGAATTCGTTTGAGTCTTCACCATTTTTCCCTTCATCGGTCTCTTCCTCTTCTTCAGACTCAGACTCTGATTCTGGTTCCGGTTCCAGTGGCTTTTCTTCCCTCTTCTTAATCACCATCCTTTTCAAGCTACCGTCTTCGGATCTAATTGGCAATCCCTCCTCAACGTCCTGCTCTTCATCTTTGAATGATCTTGGCTTCAGTTCGTAATCAGCCAATTCCTCATCGGATTCAACACGAGAAAAGGCGTTCAATTCAATTTTAGAATCTTCTTCTTTCAGCCTTTTGTTTTGTCTCAACTCCGCCGATCTTTTCACCTTTCTCTTAGCCATCTTTCTCAATGAAACGGTTTTAGTTGTTCACCTTAAAGGTGAAAAAAAAAAATTTCAGTCAAGTTGCACCGCCTTGAAAAGTGTGAAATCCTGCGCCACATATTCCAACGTGCGCTTACGTCATTAAATCCCACCCGTGGCGCATCTCCTGAGGGTGGGGCCAATGACACCGCTAAATGTTAGACGGAGTGCACACCTCCATTTCTTCTGTAGTCAAATGTTGAGAACCATTGGTAGGAGGTTGCTCCATCACACAGTTGTGAGATCCGAGGCAAAAGTGTTCCAAATGCCTGCAATGTCCCCCACTATGGACATGGGTGGGATTGTGAGCTGGAACGTGAAGGAGGGCCAAACGTTTAACTCTGGGGACCAGTTGTTGGACGTGGAGACGGATAAGGCAACGATTGCAGTGGATGCTATTGATGACGGGATCATGGCTAAGATCTTGATCAAGGAGGGTACAAAGGACATTCCTGTGGGTACCCCGATTGCCATCACAGCAGATCCTGGTGACGATTTAGCCACTCTGGAGATGCCGGATCTTGGCAGTGAAGCGACTAAGGAGACCCCAAAGGAGGTCGAAAGCGTAGTCGATGTTCCAAAGATGGTGGAAACTCCAGTTGAGTTGAAGTTGGGAGAAGTTGATAGAAACCAGACGTTTTTCCCATCGGTGGACTTATTGCTTCACGAGAACGGAATCTCTAGAACGGACGCATTGGAAAAGATTCCCGCCACCGGACCTAACGGTAGAATTCTCAAGGGTGATGTTTTGGCCTACTTGGGCAAAATTCCAAAGGAGAGGAACACAATCATTGCACAGTTCATTGAAGAGAGAGTTCATCTCGATTTGTCGAATATCGAGTTGAGACCACAGACTGCAGAGGTTCCTGGTGAAGACAAGAATGTCGCTGCTCTGAAGTCTCCAAAACCGGTCAAAAAGGAACCTGTTGTGGTCACGAAGGAGCTCGTCTATTCAGGGGACGCTAAATCCCTCAAGAAGTTGATCAAGGAAGCGGAGCAGGCCACATACGGTCCAAAGGAGGTCAAGAGTGAACATTTTGACCCTTTGTTTGATGCTCTCATCACCCCAGCAAACTCGATAGAAAGATTCTTAGTCGCTTACAATTTAGACCCTGTCACGTCACTTTTGGAATTGAAGTTGACTCTAAACGAGAAAGCTTTCGATGCCCAAGAGAAGGCCAACCTTTTCATCAAGACCCTTGAGTCCAAATTGTAACCACTATAAAGATAATACACGATTATTTATAATATTAATCCGCTCCATCATGACAACCATCTTGTTTATGAAATGTCTGGAAATGACATGGAATCCGCTTACTCAACGTTCACAGGAAAGGTCCATGAGATCAGCGATATCGTCATTGACAACTTCACCACCGTTGATATGACCCTCGTCAAGTATTGCTTTGTTTCTCATGCCCATACAGACCACATCAAGGGATTGGAGAATTGTCCCTCAAATGCCATAATTACTACAGAAGCAACAAGAAATATGATCCAATACACGAAGCGGAAATTAAAGGAAAAGGCAGCTACGATTCTGACCACATACAGGGTGAATCAATGGCATGAATTGGAGTATGGCTTGAGTTTTGTCTTCATACCAAATTATCATTGTTTGGGGTCAGTGATGATCTTGGTCAGGGACCAGAGGAGGGAGAAGGATGTGAGTGTGTTATATACTGGAGATGTGAGATTCACTGACCCAATATTGGGAGCACTGCAGACAAATGACTTCTTATCTGCTTACATATTTGGTGATGGTAAGTTGGATACCATTTATCTTGACACCACTTTTACCTACAGACGGGACCTCATCGACATAGTGGATAATAATAAGGGCGTTGAAGTCTTGCTCAACATCATGGACTCGTATCCCAAAGGCACCACATTTAGGTTTTTAAATGGTAAGTTGGGATTCGAAGAGGTGTGGTTTAAGGTCCAGCAAAGGTTCGAAAAGGTGGCAAATTTCGAATTTTCCAAGGATTTGCGAGACCGTATTGGTTCTGGAAGTGAATGCCACCATGATGAGGTAATGATGAACGTTCTAAAACCAATAAATGATTTGGTTTTGGATATGACTCCGAAACAGGCTCCAAAATTCACCATTATCTTTTCAACAATGACACCGAAGGAGGCCAGAGCAAGCAAGTTTAGTCACGGTGATGTTTTGATCCGTCACGCGATCGATTTGACAAAGGAGGATTATTACAAGTATTTTACCCCCACTAGAAATGATACGATCATGACCCCCAACACCGACTTGATTTGGGACGGAATACATCGTAGCATGGAATTGGGAGATTCAATCCGGTTGAAGTTCCATTACTTGAAGAGCGGAAACATCTTTTTCCCCTTGGAATTGAAGTTCATGTATTCCAGACACAGTTCTTACAGAGAATGTAATAAGTTTTTACAAATGTTTTCCAATGTGAGGGATGTTTGGCCCTGTACAGAGGGCCCAGGCTCTCTAAAAAGAGAGTTAAGCATGGGTAGGTGTTTTGGTATCAAAAATTCACGCTATGACCGCTTGAATTTCCCTCATGGCACAACAAATGATCCGTTGACCGTTTTCAATGTTTGGGATAAGAAAAGGGATGACTCCATGACGAACAAAACAATCTACCTTGTGACCAGTGAAAAGGAGGTTGGGGACTTGACCGATGAAGATGGTGATGGATCTGTTTTTGGCCGTCACCAACGAACAGCTACTGTCCAGCCTAGCTTGGATGCAATGAACATGGATCTACAGAACGTGGTGGGAAATAAGCGGGAACTTCAGGGAAAAATCACAAACACAAGGGACAAGAACCGAGAGAGGTTTGCATATAACAGAGTGGAGAAACAAAGCACTTGGATTGTCAAAAGGAGAATATTTAGGGCCGCCAGCAAATATTCCAGATGATAAGAATGCTGAGCAGACGCTGAGCGTGTTCTGTCCTAATATGGCAACACCATATTCTTCCCTAATGGCCGTTGTTTATGACAGTCATTGTCATTTATCACCTAGAATCACGTGGAAATCATTGGAGGATGTTGTGTTTCCAAGGTTGAAAGATACGGTAATTTATTTGAACTTGATGACGACTAACCATATTGATTTCCCCATGGTGGAAAGAATACGGGACGAAGATTTCTATTATGTTGGTGTCTCCATTGGTATTCACCCTTGGTGGTCTCATCTATACACAGATGATGAAGAATTGTTAGCTGAATTTTTGCATTGTGTTGACGACTCTATGTTATTTCAATTAAAGTTGAAACATTATGAAAAGGTTCTGGAGAGATCGAAATGGTCAACAGATGAAGAGTTTCATCAATTGGTGGACTGTTTACCGCCACCATTCTCTTTAAGGGAATGGAAGGAGAAGTTCATTTGTATTTTGGAAAAGTACGACAGCAAGAAGCTGAATATTGGTGAGTTGGGACTAGATAAAGGCTTCAGGGTGCCGAAATGTGGATTCCTCGGTAATTCTGGGGATATTGACCGATCGCTGAGTACACTTAAGGTCAATTTAGAACATCAGTTGCTGGTGATGGAAATGCAGTTGCAGCTTGCGAGAGAATACAAGCGATGGGTAAGCGTTCATAATGTCAATTGTTCCGGCAGGATTCATGAGCTGATCAACAGATTTCAAGACTTGAAATGGGTTCTACACTCATATTCGGGCAGTGTGGATACCTCCAAGCAGTTGATGAAGCTGGGGAACGTTTGGTTCGGTCTCAGCAGTATCATTAACTTGAAGGAAGGTCAGGAGGGGAAATTGGCAGACCTGGCGAAGGTTATCGGGCCAAGAGCCTTGCTAGAAACCGATTTGGGTGTTGATTTCATGTCTGAGGAGAGTCATACAGAATCGTTGCTCAAAATTAGCCATCATTTACGCAACGTTGACTTTGCTTCGAATTGGAGTAACTTTCTGCAAACGTAATAACCGGACTGGACTGATGAATGCGAGCTGCATTACATGGATTATAGAAGCACAATATGGCTGAAAATATGAAATTGGAAACAGTCCCCCTTTTATTAGTCATCACTTTTGAACTTCAGCTTACAGCAGCTGTGTGGCGAAACAAGTGGAATTTTATTCCAAATGCCCTTGAATTCAATAGGATGGTGTATTTTTCAGATTGAGTTAATTTAATTAATACCTATAAGGGAATGTGAATGTGCCTGAGCAAATTGTTACAAGACTTATTCCACTATAGAATTTATCAACTTCTGCATATGATCCTTCAAACATCAATTTCAGGTGGGGCCAACGAAATATATCAACTTGAATATCATCCATTGCATGTGGTATGAAACTGTATTTTTCCAGACCACTCAACCAAATATTGATTCCTTACACTATACAACATCATCACTTTTTCGTGTTCACCATGTCCGCTTTGATAAGAACATGAGTTCCGTTTTATAAGCCACATTATATTCCCACAGATATAAAAGGCCAATCATGTCCTATCTTTTTCTGGAATCTCTTCGATCTATCTATCTTTAATAACCATGACTTCAATCAAGACTAACAACACTTCGCTTGACACCAGGGAATATGCTCCCAGTGAAAATAATCAAGCAACAGATCAATTTTTCACTATGCAACAAGAAATAAGTGATCCACCCCAATCAGTCGCTGCCCCACCCGCATATGCATCCGGTGAAAGCCAGAATAATCCACCCGCTTCCCGAACTGACCAAGTTGTCGAATAGTCAAAAAAGAGGGTATCATTGGAACAATTATTGGAGTGACCTTTAGAGTCCTATTTGGTGCCAGGGCTGACTTGGAAAGAAGATGAAATTCATTACCCATCTTTCATTCACTTTGAATCTGTGGATGTATTTTTAAAGGTATAATAAAGCTAACAATAAGGCAATAGCAAGAATAACAGCGGTTACTGTATGTAGATGATGAGTTGACAAAAACCCATGCTTTTGCTCAAACCCGAGGCCAGGCCTTCCTCTGCCTACAATTTTTAATACATTTCAAAGCAAAAATCAAATCATCATACCGGGAGCCGCTACTGCAGCCTTCCAATTCTCTTTTCTCGAAATCAAGACCTTCCACATGGCTTTGGGGAAAGCTGAACTGTAGGAATTGGTTCATCGACACGTTAGACGTGGAATAGCTCGAGTTTATTGTGTCGACCCTTGTGACGGAATCAACAGCGGAAAAGATGGAATCGGTTCTCAGTTCCGAACCAATCGAGTTATTTCTGGCCAGCGGAGAGTTGATACCACTCAGAGGGACCTGCCCCATGATGGCATCCTCATCCTCTTCCACATCGGCGTAAGGTGGTGGTTCATCGTCGTCACCTTGCGATTCGACTGAAATCGCACTGGTCACGGTATTGGATCTTCCCCGGCGAGGTCTGTTTCTTCTTACTCCGATTTGTGCTCTTCTTCTCCTTGGCAAACAGTAATCAAGGGGTTCCAAGGATCTCCAATCGATGTCGAAGCTGAGCTCTCTTGCGATGTTCATCTTGAAGAAGATGGCCGCAAGATCGTATCCGTTGAAGGCGCTGATGACGAATTGGCAATCGGGGAAGACCACCCTGAGCGCAAACGGCCGTTCATGGTAATCCGAGGCATTCCCAAAATAGCTCAGCTCCTGGAACGACCAAGACTTGTACAGTCCTGTTGTCATGGCACGCAACTCCGCGTCCCTTGTCAAGTCATCTCCCTCGGGCTTTGTCAAGAGGTTCAAGTCCGGACGTGTGTTCAACATTCGGAGAACCGACACCGACTGGGCATCCATCGCATCCATCCCACTTAACCTGACCTGTGAGTAATCTGTCAGTGTCTTGGTTGTGGTAGTGGATTTGGATTTGGATTTCCATCTCCTTTCCTCACGTGACAGGTCCGCCTCCTCTGTCGGTTTACACAAACGAGCGAACAGTCTTGTGAGCGACATCTGTCCTGTTCTTCTCTCTCTTTTGCCCACAGGAGATACTAGCTCGCCCTGGGACTTTCTCGCGGATTTGTGGATGAGAACAGGGTCCTGGAACTCGGTGTGAAGCCCGTTGAAATGGTGTGCCACAAGAGCTCGGTGATAACTGGAGATGAAATGAAGGTTCAGAACCGTGTTGTTGATTTCTAAAAGCAGTGGGTGGGTACCGTTACCGTATGGGTCTCGTACATACACAAGTGATAGATGCTGCACCGCAGCCGTATAATTTGGAGGATCCATCAGATCTTGATCGTGGGTATCTAAATCAAAGGGGGAGGAATGAGGGGCAGGATTTTCCGGATCTCGCTTTGCTACTCAAAGATATGATCAAGCAGTATCCTAGGGACACCACGCACGACGATTCTTTGCTGGAGGTGGGAACGAGGATGTTCCGGGGTCCTGAAAACGTGCGTTTGGCCATTTCTGGGTGGTCCACCTCAGGACTCCCCGCTGATCCAATAGCACTCTATCTGCTCTTGTCTCTTCAGTTGAAAAATGCCGGCTCTGGTGTCAATCTAAAGGTGACTTCAGTATCCACCGCAGCTTCTCGTGACGGGGTACTTCCAATAGTGATTGAAGACTCACTGAGTAGCGACAAAGGTGTTGCCAAGCGATACGTCAGGTGTTGTGATTTAGCAGTCGATTTAACACTCTCGACCCTGTCAAACAGGGAAGCCTTAGTTGTGAAGGATATAATGAGGGTGTTCAACGATTGGTACGCCAGCGTGGTTATTGGATGCGACACCACCCTGCTGGGGAAGGAATCGACTCGAATGCTCATGAGGAGATTCAACTTCGCCTCCAGGGGGGTCCACCAGACCACGGCCCGTGCCATTGCCCTCCAGCTAGTGGAGGACCTCTCCACCCACTACGCTGAGCACCATTGGTGGGGCGCCCAGCCGGGGCTGGCTGACCTGGCCGTGGTCTCTTTCTTTGCGGTCTTCGAGAACACTGAGGATTTCCAAGACGCGTTAACGCCCTCTTTAGCGGCGTTGAAGGACCGTGTCTTCCACTTGCTCTCTTTATAACTTGTATAATATGGACGTAGAGATCATTACGCTACCGCTAGTACGTCCGGAATATCGCCACCAGGAGGTGATTGGAGCCGCAAACGGGGTTGAGCTTTTAGACGTGGTGACAGAGTTTGAGGCGGGTGGCGTGGCTGCTGCGTTGGACTTGTGCACCTCAATGGAGGAGCTCTACAACCTTGTGCGGATCTTGTTACCGGGGCACGGAATTGGTAGGTTGACAACCAATTTGCTGTTGAAAAAGGGTGTTTATAGCTACATTGGATTTGCCTCCAGGGCATCGGGGGCCGAGGAGATGTCGGCCGCCGAGCTGGCCCACGTAGTGGTGGAAGGGTGGAGATCAATGGAGCTACGGGGTGTAGCAATTGGTCAGTATATGTCGCCTCCCACCGAAGGGGAAGGCGCCGATGAGCTTTTGGTGGTGAAGAAGAGACTGGAAAAGGCGATTTACGACGCATTCAAGTGTGTGGCCAATGACAGTCGCGTCACTGTGAGAGCGTTAAATATGCTCCTTGACGTCTTGCTTTCTGTCCATTACCGACACAAGCATGAGTTGGTCTTTATTGCTCACAAGGCAATCTTAGATTTATGCTATCTATCCACGAGGACAGAAAATGAGCAAATCCGGGTGAAACTGGTCTTGTTTGTGCTGAATGTAATATTAGACAAGTTGGAGATAAGCGCGGGTTCTGTGTTCTATGCATTGGATACCCTCTTCGCAGTGCCGCATCTCAGCTCCACGATTTGGAATTCCCGTTCCCACCTCTTTGACGTGGTGTACGGGGTCTACAATTCACAGGGAATCGAGAGCTTGAAGAGCGACAAGGTGGAGGTTTACGTGGATTTATCACCAGCAGTACCATTCAAGCCAATGCGCACAATAAGAAAGGGTGCTGTTGGTGAGGACCAAAAGAAAAACGTCATCAGCAAAGGCCAATTCCGAAGGCTAAGCAATGCAACAAGTTATTCCCCATTCTATAATGAGATTCCAGACTTCATACGAGCACGGGACCCCAAGTGTCATCTAAAAATAGAGGGTGTCTGTGTTGAAGAGAAGCTGGACGGGGAAAGATCTAATTGGCATCTCTTCAGAGATCCAGTGGGTTGCTCATGCGAAGTTTGCAGCGAGGCAATCCAATACGATATCCCACACTACAAAAAACACGGGGTTTTGCGATGTGCTTTCTTCAGCAGGGCCAGAACCCCACAACTCTTCTATGGCAGGTTTATTGGGGACCCCAGAGGCGTAATAACACGGAAGTTGGATGCAGAGAATTTTAAACACGTGGATAATGCCATTCTGGATGGAGAAATGGTGGCTATTGACAGGTCGGGGAGAATTCTTGGATTTGCAAAGGTGAAAGAAACAGCATCAGTTGAATATTTGAGATTGAAATCATCTTTGAGAGGTGATGTGCATTCCAATCTCAAAGGTTCAGAATCCCATACCTGCTTCATTGCATTTGATTTGCTTTACTTTAATGATATAAAGTTGCAATACTTGCCGTTGAGGTATCGGAAGTTCCTTCTTTCCAAAGCATTTGAATCAGGAGCAGAAATGGACAAGTTTAAAATTGAAAAGGCTAAAACGATCAGAACCCGTAAGGAGCTAGTTCAGCAATACATGCGGGTGCGTGCAAAGCGAGGGGAGGGAATTGTAGTGAAATCTTGGGTATCGATCTATCGTCCAGGGAAAACAGATCATCAGTGGGTGAAAATCAAGCCTAAACATTTGGGTCATGGAAGAGTAGAGATGGATCTGGTAATAATGGGTAGGGTGGACACTCAAAGGGAGCGTGATGGTGGGTATCTGCTTGGTGTTCAATCAGCACCAGGTTCTTATGTCTGTCTTGGAAAGTTGAACTTTGCCAGCGGTGTTGGGAATTTGGAAATGTACAACAAAGATTCCACCTTCAGATGGAAGCAAATCCAGAGGATGATCAAAGATTCGTTGGATCCTGGGTGGATCCCGTTTCCAAAAAAATATAAGGTGGCTAATTATACATTTGGTACCACTAAACCCGATGTATACATACCCATTGATAAATCAATGGTACTACATGTCATTGGGCAGGTGGTGGTGGATCCTCCCGATAGCGGAGGGTTTAAATATGGTAACTCCAAGAGGTTGAGTGATATGAGGATCATCAGCCTCAGAAGAGATAAAGATGCCGACGAATGTGATACTTTGGATGAATTTTTGGACACCCGATTGGAGGACTTTATTGATTATAGCAATGGTGATGACTCTGATATATCAACCAGTGACGATGAAGTTTATTTGAAAAAAAGGAAGAAGCCAAGTAAGGACGAACAACGGTTGAATACTTTCAAAAAGGCCAAAGTTGTTGAAATCAAGGAGAAAATATTCACCGGTCTATCGTTCTACATTTTCGAGAACGGTAAAGTGGACGGAAAACGAAATCGCAGGAGCTACTTATCCCACTTGATTATGGAACATGATGGTATGGTTGTTTCATCGTTGGAACATCGAACCCTCGAACGCCCGCCTTTGACTGCATTGCCAAGCTTAATAATCATTGCTGATAACTATAAAGATTTGCCCAAAGTGGCTAAAGAGAAGGCGTATACAGTGTTGAATTATCAATGGGTTTGGGATTGTATTCAATCTAAAAGGTTGGTTAACCCTGATTTATCCCATTTAACATTGAGCTCACCGGAATTCCGACAGGTATGCTCATTGAATCAAGATTATTTTGGCGTCAACGATAGTAAATTGGTCACCATGTATGGTTTGCGGTGTTTGACCAAGGATTGGTTTAATAAGCAGGATAAGCTACCACTCACCGGCCCAGCCAATGACAATATCGATGGGTCCTATTACCCCCTTCTGGATAAAGCGTTCTTCATTATGGCTCCCCCCGGCTGGTTGATTGATAGAAAGTGGTGGGAGGTGAAGGTACTTCAAAATGGTGGTACTGTGGTAGACCATTGGAACAAGTGTGATTATGTTCTCATACTGGGCATTCCATCAGAAGGTGGTGACTACATTCGAAAGTGTATCAAGGATGAAAATCAAAATTGTTGTGTGATTACCAGGTTAGAGTTGTATATCCTTATTGGGGAGTTCAAAGTCGAAGGTCGCAAGTGGTGTTTGCTGAGCAAGGATCCCATTGAGAGGTGGGTGGATACGATTGAGACCAATGGTGGTGTCGTAGTGACGAACCCTCTGGTGGCAGACTACGTTGTGCCATTTGGATTTTCGGGACCGGACATTTTTGAACTAGAAAAGGATCTCCCATTTCAAATCATTGTTCCGCTTGGAATTTTGGAGAGTGTTGTTGAGGTTCAAGCTGTTTAAAAAATGCTGAGCAAGTTCATCTCAGTTTTCGAGTCCCTCTCTCATTCTATTGGGTGATTCGATGTTGAGAGGAACCGTTGCCAGGAGGTGGATCACAATCCAACAACCTGTTACAAAGCCCATTGTGGCAATGGAGGCATCTGGTTCGGCTCCAGTGGCTTCATCCACTGGCATGGAATTCAAGTCCAACCGTGAGGATCTGGTTCAAACTCCCCAGTTTCAAACAGTGGGGTCAGCAAACCAATCCACCCTGGCAGTCACATTACCCGCATCTGTGCCTCTTCATGTCAAGCGTGGATCGATCATGGCAATCTTTCCTTCGGGGTCAATAACTTCGTCAACTTATGCCGGCTCAGGCTTGAGTGGGTTTCTCCCCGGAAACCATTACCAGAAGGTGGTTTCTACCACCTTGGTCAAGTTACTTGTGAGTTCCACACCTCCTGACTCTAAGGAAGGGAAAAGTGCATTTGTGAGTGTGCTTCTGGATGGTACTAAGGATTGGGTGGTATTCCAACCTAAATCCATTGGGGCGTACACCGGAGATGATATAGAGTTAGTTGACGGGAAGCTGCTAAGGGGTGTTTCCAGTAAGTACACCATTGTTAAGGGTAGAGGGTTGTTGGGATTAGTAGGTGCGGGTGATGTTTTCAAGGTGACGTTGAATGCCCACGAGACTTTGCAAGTGAGGACGTCGGAATTGTTGGCTTTCAGCACAGTAAATGCGAACGACCTACATAAAATGGCAAAGACCGTATGGAAGAACGGTTTTGAGGATAAAAAGGTCGACCCTCCGGCAAGGATCCCTGCAGGCGAACAATTGGAGGAGGATAGCGGCTTCATGGAGAAATTTGTTCATTATACCCATACAACGCTTATCATTGCGGTTAATGGATTGTTATCTGCGTTTCATTACGGCAAAGACAAGGCTCTTGACTATGTTCTTGGCAATGGTGAGTACTACACTCTCACCGGTCCAAGAACGATTCTGATTCAGGGTGGCACGTCAATTTTAGGCGGGGACTCATCCTTTTTAAAGACTTTGGAAACAAAAAGCGACGTCAAAGCTGTGGAGAGGTTCATCCAAAGAGAGGAAGACCTTCAGCAGCCACAAGCTACAGTTGGCGACAACTTGGGTGTTGTGCGGATCACCAACGGCAGAGTTGAGGGGTATAGAAATGTCAGCAACTTTCAACCTGAGGTGAAGCGCATTCAGGGCATGAAGAAATGAAAATTATGTATACTTTACGGTTATTCTGAGCAGATGAGCGCGCACGTGATCTTTCACCCTCAGTATTGACGACAAAATTCCCCCTCAATACTTGCAGTTTATATAGATAAAGGGGGAAGGATGTCCGGTTTAGAGAGTAAGTAGAGAGTTCACCGTACCAATATTACAGCAGCTGATACTAACAGTGTGATATTTTACAGACTCCCTTTTTCAGCTTAAATTTACGGCGAAACAGCTTGGTAGACAGGCTGCAAAGGCCGGGAAAGAACATGAGGCGGAGAAGAAGCGTGTGAAGAAGGCATTGATGCAAGGAAACAACGACATTGCCCAGATTTACGCCCAGAACGCGATCAGAAAATCACAGGAGAGAATCAACCTCCTGCGATTGGCGTCAAGAATCGACTCTGTGGCGTCCCGTATCCAGACGGCAGTGACGATGAAGAACGTGACACGGAACATGACCATCACCGTGAAGGGCATGGACCAGGCCATGCAGAGCATGAACTTGGAACAGATAACAAAAGTGATGGAGAAGTTTGAGTCACAGTTTGAGGATTTGGAGTCGTCGACGGATTACTACCAGAATGTGGCCAACGACATGTCTGCCATTTCCACCCCACAAGGGGAAGTGGATCTCTTGATGCAACAGATGGCTGACGAGGCGGGCATTGAAATGAAGCACAAAATCGGCGATACCGAGACTGTCCAATTAGAGACCCCCAAGGTTGTCGGGGAGCCTGCACAGGAGGAGGATGCCCTCAGTCGCCGGTTGAGGGCATTGAGAAATTGAGTCTCTTCCGAGAGCTATATATATCTTTAGTAGTTAGGGGTAAATTTAGTCACACTGGTTCTTCATCTCTTTCCTTACCTATTTCCTTAGGAATGGAAGGAATACCGGACGGTGAGTATGACTTGGACTTCTCCGCACTGTGGGCAACTGGAAATGGGGTGCGAGAGGCCATTTGCTTACAAGGCGCCGGCTTAAACCAGCTGGATGGCGCCACAATGGACATGTCTGGCGACAATCATTTGGTGGTGAGGAATCCAAAAGGTGGACTCCTGTGGGGTGGGTTTCCACTCCAGAAGCCGGATACTGACTCATTGAATCATCTGGTAAGTGTCTTTGATCCTGTGAAAAAACGGTTCCTTGTAAATAGGACTACGTTGGTGGCATTGAACCAGAGTGAACTTAAGGAGCCAGAGGTTTCAAAGGGCGAATTGAAGCCTGTGGGGTCTACCAATTGGATGGAAGCTTTGTTAGAGAGATTTAAGCCATATGTGGACCGATCAGGAGTGAACTCCCCAATCGTAAGATCACGAGAAGACATATCGAAAACGATCCATCTTCTGGCACCAACCAAGAGACGGAGGACCAACGACGGCAGTCCCGTTTCCAGTCCCACCAGAAGCACTTCCTGTTCGCTGGAAAGAACAGTTTCTCCAATGAGACTGGACTCTCCGTTGCGAATTAGCCGAACAGGTTCAGATTTGAAAGAAGAGGTGAAGCCTAGCGTCATCACGAAGAATCCAGAGCATAAAAAGAATAGAGAAGATAGGAGTAGAAAAGATAATTTAACGGGGACTGTTGATGCCGTCGAGAGTGGCAAGAAGCCATGCAAGAAGGAAATGGTATCGTCTTCAACACCTCCAACCAGTAAACCAAAGTCAAAGCCAAAGCCAACTGGAGGAGTCAAAAAAACTGCCAAGTCCTCACTTTTACTGAAAGCCGCTAGAGTTCACTCTAGGAATCAGTCCCAAATCAAAGAAAAGTCGAAGCTGGATGCACATACTCCGATTAAAGAATCACCATTAGAGATTAGAAGAAAGTTCATGGAACTGGAAAACTCGGCCAGGAAGACAGGATTGACGGGTGGTAAACCTCACAGAGTTGTGAAGCAGACGGTGGGGCTTGGTGTGGAAAAACCAAGAGCAAAGGTGCCGACTGGGATGCCGATTTCACCAACCCCAGAACAGTTTATCAACCCAAGAGATAGCCCCTTCAAAGTAACCAAACCTCCACGGACGGCTCCAGTTAAAGTGCACGAAATAACACTACCTCCAGTATCAAATGTGGCGCAAAACACCGCCATTTCGGCGAAGCCGCTCACAAAGCAGCCAAGCGAAGACTTTGAATTTGACTTGGACGACATTGATTGGGGTGACGTTGAGACTGTCGAGCCAACTTCCTCTCCTGAGATGCAGACTGCAATTGGAATAGTCATACAGGAGACTCCGCAGCAGAGCTCTCACAGACAAACGGTACCGAAGTCACCCGAGAGGTCATCCTCTCAGAGGCTACCCGCTAAGATGACGCCCGCACAGCTGCCACCCCTTCAAAGACCAACCCCTCAGAAGCGTCCGCCACAGGCTCCGCAAAAGACACTATCAAATTCACCATTACTGGCCAATGTGTCGGTAGACTCGATTGATCAGTTGGTTGATGAGCAGCTGGCTGCTATTGATGATCCCTCCGAGGACGTCTCTGAGGAAGAGTAGATTTTTTTATAGATCTAGATCAAATTTCGTATATATTTCATGAGCAAATGAGCATTGTAATGCTCAGTAAATGAACCCAACACGTGACCTTCGTTTACTTTATTCTTCAGCCTCAAATTTGTTGAGGAGACACTTTCATCCCGAACTTTCTCTACAATGGCCGACAATTGGGACCCTGCGGGAGATTTGAGAGGCCAATTGCAAGCTCTATATATTCAGCTGGATCCCACTCCGTATCCAATACAACTTTCACTCTCCGTGCTGGTTGGGTTGATCACTGTGGCCTTATATGTATTCCAGAGATCTAGGTCCAACAGCAAGGAAAAGCCATTGAAATTTGACATTCTCTTTCCAGAGGAGAGTCAACCAAATTGGAAGGGAAAGAGGTTATCTCCACCGGAGATTTACCAGGAAGCAGACCCTGAATTCATTCATTGTTACTGTCCATCAACCAGTCAATACTTGGGTAAGTTTAAGAGCGATACACCGGAGGATATTGATGAGACGATTTTGAAGGCAAGAAAAGCACAGGCACAGTTTTACTTGGATCCAGAGTTCAACTTGAAGAGAAGAAGATTCCTCAAGACTTTGAACTCATTCATCTTACGGAACCAGGCATCATTGGCCAGAGTGGCGTGTAGAGATTCTGGCAAGACAATGGTGGATGCCTCTATGGGGGAGATCATGGTGACTTTGGAAAAGATCAATTGGATTCTAGAACATGGTGAGAGAGTGTTATCACCATCGGGAAGACCTGGTCCGTCATCGATGTTAATGAAGTACAAAAAGGCTGAGGTTTGGTACGAACCATTGGGAGTTGTTGGTGCGGTCGTGAGTTGGAATTATCCCTTCCACAACCTGATGGGTCCGATAATAGCGGGGGTGTTTGCTGGTAACGGTGTTGTTGTGAAATGCTCAGAAAGAGTCAGATGGTCCAGTGAGTTTTTCATTAACGTGGTCAAGGGTGCATTGAAAACCTGTGGTATTGACGAGGATTTGGTCCAATTGGTGTGCTGCTGGCCCAAGGATGCCGATGCAGTGAGTGGAAACCCACATTTGGACCATTTGACATTCATTGGGTCGAGACCCGTGGCTAAGAGGGTTGTTGCCAAGGCCAGTGAGGTATTGATGCCTGTGGTGGTAGAATTGGGGGGTAAGGATGCAGTGGTCATCTGTGATGACTACTTGAAGAACAAGGGGGTTGAAGGTATTGCAAGTGTCCTAATGAGGGGCACATTTCAAAGTGCTGGTCAGAACTGTATCGGTATTGAAAGAATCATAGTCTGCGGTGATAAGTCCAACTATGAAAAGTTAGTGCAAACTTTAAAGAGCAGGGTGGACCTGCTTCGAATTGGATCTGACATCGACCAGAGTGAGGAAATCGACGTGGGCGCAATGATCATGGGAGGGGCCAAATTTGATGAATTAGAGGATTGGGTTGAAAAAATAGCTCGTGAGGGCAATGGTAGAGTCTTAGCCGGTGGTAAGAGATACCAGCATCCAAATTATCCGCAAGGACACTTTTTCCAGCCAACCTTGATTGCAGATCTGAATCCTCACTGTGTTATTGGTCAAAATGAGGTGTTTGGACCAGTGATGTCGATCATATATGCTGCCAGTGATGAAGAAGGTGTTCAAATAGCTAACGAATCACCTTTTGGTCTTGGAGGATCCATCTACACAACAATTAGATCAAAGGGTTTTGAATTGGCAAAGAAAGTGTATACGGGAAATGTTGCCATCAATGATTTTGCTACATTTTACGTTTGCCAGCTACCTTTTGGTGGTGTCAAAGGTTCTGGGTACGGTAAATTCGGTGGTGAGGAGGGTCTCAGAGGGTTATGTGTTGAGAAGTCCGTTTGCTATGATAAAGTTAAGTGGATTTCCACAGGAATCCCTCCACCAATTGACTATCCCATCAAGGATGGTAAGAGAGCATGGAAGTTTGTAGAGGCCTTAAATAGGGCCGGTTATGATTCAAGTCTCTATGGTAGATTAAAGGGGATTTATAGATTGGCTAAGGGGGGAAAATGAAAAGATTCATCCCGGCCATCGAGACAAGTCCAATCATAACACCATGTTCAATTATATATGTATATAATGATAAAATAGCGAATGGTGGAACTGTTCAATCTTTAAGCATGATCAGGAGTTATTTACAAGGCCTCATTTGATCTGCTTTTCAGCTGCTTTGAGGGCATCGTTCAGTTTATCAGTGAATTTCTTATAGATGGAATCCACGTCGTTGCTCAACTTTTTGATTACATCCTTTGAACCTTCTAAGTTTTTCACTTCTTTCATCACCTTTGACCTGTGTGATATCAAACTATCTTTTTGGGCCGCGTTGGATTTGTACAAATCCAGCAACTGTTTCATCTCCTTCACTGTTTTATCCTTCACTTCTTTTGTCGTGTTTGGGATCTTGATCTTCAACAATTGGTTGTTATTGGTGTCCAATTCCGGATTCAAGTTGAGTCCTGCACCTAAAATGGAGGACACCACCCTCTTGGTATGATCAGGATCAAAAACAGTCACCGTTAAAAATGTCGGCGTCTTCACTGTGGTAATGGCGATCTCTGGAAAGGTCACCACCTCATCTGACTCCAGCTTAATCTTCAATTTATCAAAAATTTCCGGGTTGGATCTACCCATTTTCAACTTGGTAAGGGACTGTTCGAAGTTCGAAACTGTCTTTGTGCAGGAATCTGTCAACTCCTTGAGCAAAATGGAAGGATCCAATTCTCCAACTGGTTCTTCAACCGCAGCCTTCCCACTCTTAGTTTCCTTTGCAGAACCTTTTTTTTTCTTAGCCAGGCTCACTAAAGTCGTTGAAAAACCTCTTTGAGCTCTAAGCGGCCTTAAAACGGTCAAAGAAAACATCGTTTACGATGATCAGGATAGTGAGAAGTGGCAGCCAGCGACTGCTTATGTCATCGTACACATATGTCACTCACGTGACATTTACGTCATCGTCATGGGGAGAAAAAACCGTTGGGGTGCTCAGCACAAAAGTGTCCGGTAAGCTAATCAAAATGTCGGTAAATCCCCGCAAAAAATCCAAGAAAACAGTGAAATATAATTAAATAAATGGTTTAAAATTTCAGTTATTTACATCTTGGTATTTAGATGACAGGATCAAGGTAATACACCATTGCTAAGTGTGGTTTCGGAGTAAAATGGATACAAAAATTTTTTTTTGACACTTTTGTTACCCGTTACAAAGTTGCGTTAAATTTACGGTTGCTTTACAGAGGTGGCCTTTAAAAGGAGAACAAGTACACGTTTTGATCTCTTGGAATACCTTACATTCTTTTCTCTTTTTTATTCACAAAATTCCATTTCTGAAGAAAAATTATCTATACGATAAAGTGGTTGCCTCAAAGTATGGAACTATTGATAAATGTCGACGAACGAATCCATTTAGGGTCACCCACCTCCAATAAGTCCACCGGAGTGATATCACCCCAAATCGAGCTTGAAGATAGGTTTTCGGAAGCTTCTAGCCAAAGAACTACTGTGGAGTATCAAGATGTCAGTGATAATCAAATGAATGCCACGATAGGAGATGAAAATGGACTTCTGACGATCAACGCGATCACTGAAGACATTGAAAGGATTTCTTTACTTTCCCAATCCACAGGAATACAAGCCAGGCCAACTCCTACAGATTATAACTCGAACCCATTAACGCCATCATATAAGATCCGGAACCAATCGAATATTGACCCAGAGGCTCTAAAGCGGGGATTTTCTCGATTAAAACAAACAGCAGAGTTAGTCAACACGGAGCGGGTATATTTGGCCGCATTAGAAATACTCAACAGAGATTACATTGATAACTTCATGTCGGATGTTCAAACGCCGATCTTTTTTGAAACGTTCAAGAAATGTGTGACAAGAATGATAGATCAACACCAAACGCTATTCTTCCAACTAAAGACGATCTACCTCTCCTGGGCTAGGGATTGCATCGATTTTAGCGAAGATAATGTCACATTCACCCAGCAAATAAAGAGTCCAGATTATAGCTCATACAATTACATGCCACCAGATCAAGAAAGAGCACATCTTCAGCAAATTGTTGGTCTTTTGGAACGTTCCTCAATTGATGTCCAGTGTTATGGTGAATATTGCTCTCTTTTCAACAGAGTCGTTTCATTCGCTATTACTAGAGGGATTGAAAACTACAAAAAGGAGATCACCATAGACAATTCGAGTGATTCGATTTTATCACGGGTGGATCACGACAAAACATTGTTTCTAGACCAGCGATTGGATATAAGGTTCATTTCCGTGGTCCAGATGCCAACAAATAGAATCACACGGTACAAGTTGATGATGGGATCCCTGCTCAAAAACATACACCTGGATGAAATCGACCAAAAGATATACAACAGTTATAAGCAAGCTGAGTTGAGATTGGGAGAATTGGTCGACAATGTCAATCATTATGTTGGTGAATCCAATCAAAAATTTGAACAGTTAGACCAATTCAAGAAAATTTACGATGGAAAGATACCCAAAATGAAGCCATCAAACACGACCCTTACCTCTTCATCAATAGTCTCAAAAGATGCTTTTCAACCCCTCTTTTTTGATAACTTGAGTTTCATCACTTTGGCAGGCTCAGCAACTTTGGTTTATCATGATGAAGACTACAACAAGGTCACATTTTGCAATATCATTGGCACTCTTTTTGATTCTCATTTGATCTTGGGAAAACCTTCTTCCTCTTACAGTGGCAAGGCCGAAATAATACTGGCCTTGCCATTATTATCGATTGTCAATCACAAGGAGCTCATTTCCAAACTTGCGGAATCAACCCATTTCTACACATTGGCCACCCAGTATCAACCTGTTTTAAACTTTATTTTTGAAAATGAGTTTCAACTTTATGAAGTGGCGCTATTGTTCCCTACGAAAAGCGAAATGGTCATTTGGTTGGATCAGATTGCTCACGTCCTGAAGTCCACACAATTATTGAACAACTTTTCTGAAGAATGGAGCTTTTCACGCTACCAACAAAAGGTTCAACAATTAGATTGTGGAAAAGAGGGAGATACATTCATTGCTACTGGCCACATACCTCAAGGGTTGAAATCCATTAAATCCACAATAGGTGACGAACAAACTGTCCATCAATTTGATGTGGAAATGTTTGCCGAAAGTGGGAATCAGTTGGGAGCATCCACCTTGGGAAAGTCCAACAAGATACCAAAATTGTCTTGTGAAACATCTACATCAAGAAGCTCTCATTTGAAAAGACAATCATCTTTCATTTCCATTCATGCTGAGAGACGCAGATTGGTCAAAGTCACCATACAGGACAGAGTTTCCTCACAAACGTGTCTAGGGTCACTTTGGTCCCCCTCTTTATTCAAATATGAATTGACAATTGGTTCCAGTCATACTTTGGGTACATTGGGAAGATCCTTCTCCTCATTCTTTCATAGGAACGATAATTCCCAAGACAACGACATTGTGGAACCATTGACACCTGAAATGAACCATTCTGCGACCTTTCAGGCTGAGAGATCGAGTGTTTCCTTTTCAAGTTTCAGTTCCTTTCTGGCTCCCTCAGGTTTTGCTACTGGTCCCAATGATAGCGCTAGTTTTATTCAAAGATCGCCATTCAGACAGCTGAGACACTCTCAAAGTCGCGTGAGTCTTACTACAAATGGCGTCAATGATCACGAATCCATTCGAACACCACGAACACCCCGTACCCCCCGCACACCTCAAATCCGAAATACTACTTTTCCTTCCGGTTCTCCATTGTTATATAACGTTGAGAGAACCTTTAAAAGGACCAATAAGAGGGACCGAGTTCAATTAGAAACACCATTCGAGGAGAAATTGATATCCCCATCGATGAAGAAGCCCGATGCTAGAAGTGGTGGTGGTTTAGCTGGCATTTGTGGTGATGTCTTTGGTATTGGATTTCCCCAACCCAAAAAATTGAATAATAGTTCCAGTATGATGTCCCTGAATTCAATCGACAGCCGAAGTAGTACAAGGTCCACCATTTCTAATTTTTTCAAGGGTGTTTTCAAAGGCAAGAGGCAATAAGGTGAGGTGAGGTTTCGCTTTCTGGGGTAATACTTTCTGGGGTAATATGGGTTGGTAAAGGATGACCAATTTTTGGCTTCTTCACGTGTGCAAAAACACCATACACACTAGCGAAAACGTCGCTGTGTTAAGCACACCTAGTGAGAAACCAATCCTGAGGTCAAATATTAAAAATTTATTGCTTAAATATGGTTAATACAGATATCCTCCTATAATATCAACTCGTTGTATTCACAAAAGGGAAATTTATTTCTATTGATGATTCAACGTTATGAAAAATTAACTTGGTTCAGGTCTCCGATCATGAATGTTTTCAAACTCACCTCGTTCAATACTCTAAACAATACCGTCATTCTTCACATCTATGATTTCATCAATCCCACTGTGCTTTTTCTCATCAGCATCTGTACCCACTTCACACAAATTACAATTTTGACTCTGGCAATAGTCAATCTTATTGAACATTTCAATTTAACATGTTCTCGTTCAGGGCTTCAACACCAAGCAAGAGAATGACATCTCCTTTTGGCCTTTATAAAACTTTGTTTGACGGATTTTCTTTTCTATATCTATAATTATATCTAATTATCTTTATATCTCAACCCAACAACCTTCAAAACAAGACAGTGAAATGGCTTAGAGTATGCATTCCATTGAGCTTTATGGATGAGCAGGTTTTTGCTCAGTCGTTTCTGACATCATGCGCCGCGCCACTACATTCCATGCGCCACATATTATTCCTATTTCTGTAGTGAGACCATCAATTTAAAGCCAAAAAACAGTGGCAAATGAACTCTTTAACGATGAAATCCTTCAGACCTCTGGTGGTGATGGGGTCTCTGCATCGTGTGCGGTTGATCCATCACGTTGCACGTGTCGGGATACACCATTCACCTCAAGTGAGGACTTTTTCCATTTTCGGGTTAGGTAGGGCAGCAGCAAATGCCACTAAGATACCCGTTTATTTGGGTGGTGGCCTAGCAGCAGCCGGCTCCTATGTGATGTACAAGGTTGAAGAGGGTGCCAACTATGCTCAGGACAAATTGGACAAGGCCAAAGACGCTGTGGGAGGAGTTATGGGTAGTTTAGGTAATTTATTAGGCGGTTTCCAAGGTGGAAAAGGTGGCGATGATGATAAGAATAATGGAGTTGATACAGCAGTTGGTGTTGCAGCAATTGGACTTGCAACAGATGATGATGCTGATATTCTTGTGGAGGACGAAGATGACGACGCTGATGACGAAGAGGACATGAAACAGAGAGAGCAATTAGAGGATCAGATGTTGAACTTAACCCGGCAAATGATTGAAATCAGAAATATCCTTTTGAACATATCCGGGTCGACCGATCTAAGATTGCCTTCAATTGTCGTGATTGGGTCACAGTCTTCGGGTAAATCATCCGTTTTGGAATCAATTGTTGGTCAGGAATTCTTACCAAAAGGTTCCAACATGGTGACAAGAAGGCCCATTGAATTGACGTTGGTTAACGACCCCTCCAGCGCTTCCGAGGTGGCCGATTTTCCGGCCTTGAAAATGTTTAACCTGACAAACTTTCAACAGGTCCAAAAGGTGTTATTGGACCTGAATATGGCAGTTCCAGCATCAGAGGCAGTTTCAGCAGATCCAATTCAGCTAACAATCAAATCTCCACGGGTTCCAGATTTGTCGTTGGTTGATTTACCAGGATACATTCAAATCGAGGCTGCAGATCAACCGGTGGCCTTGAAATCGAAAATTAGAGAAGTTTGCGATAAATATCTTGAGGAGCCTAACATCATCTTAGCTATTAGTGCAGCTGATGTGGATCTGGCAAACTCTTCTGCTTTGAGAGCGGCAAGACTGGCCGATCCAAGGGGAGAAAGAACAATTGGGATTATTACCAAATTGGATTTGGTCGATGCTGAAACGGCCAGGGGTATGTTATTGAACAAGAAGTATCCTTTAAAAATGGGGTACGTTGGGGTCATCACAAAAATGCCAAAACCTGCCTCGCTTTTCCAAAAATCAACAGGCTTACACGCTTTTATTTCCCAGCAAAATTTTGAAAGAAAGTATTTCAAGGATCATAAGGATGAATTTGTTGGAACCTCCGTTTCCACCAAGGTTTTAAAGAAGAGATTGATTAGAGTGTTGGAAAGATCAATGTCACAAGCTCTGAAACCAACGCATCAGATGGTCACCAACGAATTGGAGGAAACTAGCTACAAATTTAAGGTGGAATTCAACGATAGAGATCTCACTAGTGAAAAGTACATGGCTCAAACGATTGATAATTTGAAGATGGCAATCAAGGATTTCAGTGATAGATTTGGTAGAAATGAATTGAAATCTCTCCTAAGAGGAGAATTGGATCAAAAGGTGTTAGATTTGTTGGCTTTGAGATATTGGAACAAGCCAGACACTTACTACCAAAAGAATCCAAGGGAAGATTACCAAGAACCACCTTTGGAAGAACTCTCATCTGCTAAGCAGGATGAAACCTTTTGGCATAGAAAGTTGGATTTGACCACTGCCAATTTGACTAAATTAGGCGTTGGAAGAATGTCAACAACATTGATCACCGATTCAATACTGACAGAAATTGATACCATGATCAATTCAACCGAATTAAGAACCCATCCATTGATTAAAAAGGCCATCAGAGAAGCTGCCACCACAGTTTTGAATCAGAGATATAACTCCACCTCAGATCAAGTGGAGAATTGTATTAAACCATTTAAGTATGAGATCGAAGTTGAAGATAGGGAATGGAGTTTAAGTAGAGCCCACTCCATCGACTTAATAAAGGAAGAAATTCAACAAGTGGATAGATCCTTGGACCAATTGAACCAAACTGTTGGTGGAAAGCGTTTAAAGCAGATCATGACTTTCATAGAAAATGAAAACAACCCAATTGGTGAGCAAATTCAGAGGGAGAATTTAGGGTTCTCGCCGGGTGTTTTACTGAGAGCTCATGAAGCCATTTTCTTGAGAGATAGATCCCAATTGTTGAAAATGAGACTGAAGAGCCTACAATCAAACCCTTGTAAATACAAGGATAACAAATTCAAATGTCCAGAAATCTTTTTGGACGTTGTTGCTGATAAATTGACCCAAACAGCCATTCTATTTTTAAATGTGGAATTATTGAGTGATTTTTACTACTCCTTCCCAAGAGAGTTGGAAAAAAGGTTATCAACTCAATTAAATCCCGAAGAGGTTGAGAAATATGCAAAGGAGGATCCAAAGGTTAAGAGACATATCGAATTACAAGAAAGGAAAGAATTGTTGGAATTGGCTTTAGGTAAAATTGAGGACGTTATGGCAATTCAGAAGAGATTCTGATTTATCATTTACTCATTCATGCCGGTATTTCTCCACCCTTTTGTATATAAAACTTTTGTAAACCTGACTGCTTTTTTAAACTTAAATTGATGATGAAATTGGCATTGGAGGTTCCACTTGGTATTACTGGTGTTAAGATCAACGTGCTTCAATAGAGCTTGTTAAAAAAAAAGCATTACTTTAATCAAAAATCTAGGATAATGAACCCATTCAAAACAAAAATAAAATAATGACCAACTTCAAAGGGAAAAAAGCGGAGATCAGATGTAGATCATAGCATTTGAAACATCACCATGAATCCCTGCACCTAAAGCCTTCTTAGCCGCAGTTACAGGGTCTCTTTCTCTACCCAAATTTTGAGCCTGGACAAAACAGGTGGCTCTTTCACACAATAAATCGGCGTAATAAGCAGGTGGAACAACTCTGACAGATTTCGTGGCCCTACCAAATATTGAACACAAGTTATAAGTAGCCTGCTGCAATTCATCAGGAGACCACTTATTCTCATCGAACAATACATAGTAATGACCAGGAATTGCCGTACCTTGCAAAGCCTGCTGAGACTGCAAGAAGAAATCATAAAGGGATCTGGAGGTAATACCTTTTTCAACAATGGAACCAGGCATGATGTTTTCCTGTGCTTGAACTGCAACCATTTTACCAGCATTATTCTTAGCATCTTTTTCCAATGGGAAGAATCTTGTGGCATGGTTTTTCAAAATAGTGATGAAAGTCAATTTTGGTTCAAATTTAACACCCAGTTTGTTTGCCACCTCCTTAAACCCGTTCTTAACAGCAGTGACTTCAATATCTAATAAGAGATTGAATTGACCCAACGAAACACCATCTCTGTAGAAAAGAACAACCTTTGGAAACTTACCAACAACCTTTTTATAAGCCAAAACTCTTTCATAAACCATGTGGGACATTTCGTTGATCATTTCCAACTTTGGTTCCTGGACAGAAATTGAACCCGGGAATCTATTGAAATTGGCATCAACAGACCCGACAACTGAAGCAATAGAAACTGTGGCTCCCCCTGTTGGGTGAGTGACATCCGCACCCAACAGTAAAGCAGGTAAACCATCTTTATCGACCAATTTACCCAGATCCTTCTTGGATAAAACGTGGTTTGCACCACCCAATTTGATACAGGTTTTCATTGACATCAATGCGTACATTTGACGGTCAAATTTACCAAACCTTTGTTTGGTGAATTTGTTGATGATTGTACATTGATTCAACATCCCCAGATCTCTGTCTAATGCGGCTTTAACACCTGCATAGATAGCTTTCTCCCTTTGTGGTAAAATTGAGAGAACATAATCTGCCTTGCCCTTGAATGGTTTAACCGTGCTGACAATCTCCTTAGATAAATTGTCCACATATTGGTAAACAACTCTTTCGAATTTAATTGGGTGCATAAAGGTAACGCCATGCAATTTGACTTCGGCGACAAATTCATCGACTGCTTCGGTTATGAGAGAGTCGGGTTCTCTTAATGGTCTTCTACCATTTTCAATGATCAAAACTAACAATTTCTTTTCGCCAGGAACAGATTTATAAAACTGTTTACCCACCAAATCCCAAGAACCTTTTGATTTCTCATTTTTACCATCTGCGGGTTTCTCAACATATTGGATTTTAGCATTCTTGTATTCCAAAATTGGTGCTGTTAACACCCTTGATGGAACAACCATTAGCTTATTACCAACTCTGACCCCGTCATCCTTTGACATGGAGCTGACAATTTTCTTGACACCGTCCTTTTGAACCAAACCGGCAATAACATGAGGTCTATGGGTTGAATAATTCAACATACCTCTGATGTCATCGATTTCACCCTTGAACTCTTGGCCTGGGATAATTACACATGCCTCCATTGGAATGTAATTGGTTCCACCAAGATGAACCAATGGATGATGAGGATATTTCAATTTCATCTTGTACTTATCGTTGAAATATTGGGCCACAGAAGTGAGCTTACCATCAACTTCAAATTTGTAAGAAGATGGGGTTTGATCATTCGAAAAATCAAAGATTGACTTTGGTTTTGATTTATGGCCCAAATATGTTCTCTGGATTTTGATGCCTTTGAAGAAATTTTTCTGTTTCAAGAGGTTATCCTTTGGAACCTTATTGAGGTCGGTTTGCCCGAAATAATCTGCGATCAAATCAGCCACCGTCATTGGAGTGCCGTCCTTGTTATGGGATTTAAAGAAGGCACCAACAACAGGTCTGATATTGATCATCACATTATCGTACGTTGGCAAGACCGAAGCAAAATAACCGTTTGCAATGAACAACCCCTTTTGGAATGGCTGGCACTTGGCCGGTTGGTCCACAAAGAAGAATTTGTTCTTACCGGCTAGGAAGACATTCTTCTTCTTGGCGATTTTGTATCCAAGGAAGATATTCAAGGCCTGGATGTAATGATCAGGCTGGATGTTTTTCTCATCCTTAAATTTAGTCCATTTGACCAAATCATCCATAGATAATTTAAAAATGAACTCAACAGTGCAGGAGATCTCCAAATCATCCGAATCCACGGGGGTTTTTGCATTTTTGCCTCCTCTCATAGCACTAGTAACGGAAGCAGGAATGATTCCCATCCAATCTTCCTTACTAAACACAAATTTCACCTTTTTATCCTTTTCGATTGGAATTGGTTTCAAGGAATAAAGGGCAGTTGAACCGTCATGAGAAATGTACTCTTTCAGCCCCAAAAAGGGCTCTTTTGAAATCAAAATTTCCATCAAGTCCTTTTTCACGTTCTTCTTCGCATCCACCTCCTTTTGAAACGTCACATGGTACTCGAAGAACGTAAGACTAGACACATCAAATTTCACAAAATTGGTCCCAACTTTTGTCTTGATCCCCAAGGAACCATAGCCGGGTCTCTTGATGGGGTCTACAGGAGCATCCTCTTCTCTTTGTGCTGCTTCATGTGCAATTAACGCGGGCATTAGTGGCAATGGATTTGGTTCCGAGATTTTGGCTTCGTATTCTGCCTTGAAGTTGTATTCTGGCTTCACCACTTCAGCATTACCTCCAAACCCACCTCTTCCACGGCCAGCGCCACCCCCACGGCCACCTCCAGCACCACCTCCAGCACCACCCCCACGGCCACCACCACGGCCACGGCCACTGCCACGTCCAGTGCCACTACCACCACCACCACCACCACCACCACGTGGGCCTTTGGAACCTCTGGAACCTCTGTTTGACATAATTTCTTGGGTTGTATGAGGAAGTAAAGCAAACCACCGTGGCAGCCTCAAATCCGCCAATATCGCTCGCTCTAGAGCACTACAACGGAGTGCTCATGTGCTCAGCAGGAGTGACTATAAAAAGGATTGCAAACATCAAAAATATTAAGTATAACGATAACCAAATAGAATAACCAGTAGATGTGACGGTAACAGAGAGTTTAGGAGGGGTGTGAAAAGGGCCGCAGGGGATTCATGTATGGAGAAAGATCACAAGTCAATTAGACTGTCACCACCTCTTCTCTTTTGCTGGTTTCCAAACCCAAACCCGGTTTCAGAAGGCACAATTTGAGCAGAAGGCATACCGGTAAACTGAGTGTCCAGAAAGGGGTTACCCATGCCACTCACCTGTTTGTAACCTGTACCGTGGGAATTGATGAATGTTCCCGTCTGAGTGAACTGGGCAGGAATACGCGCATCACCGGTGTTACCAAAGGTGTCAATACCAGTGCCCTGGGCTAAGAGGTTGTTCAAGTCAGAGTACTGTTCGTTCATCTTCTGGGATCCGGTAAGAGATTGCTTGAGAGGTTGCTGGTTGATAGCCTGAGCCTTGGCTTGTGCCTCGGCCTCCGCAGCAGCTCTTTCGGCTGCAGCCTTCTGCTGTTCAAGAAGAAGCTGCTTTTGACGGAGTTCCTCCTGTTGTCTATGTAGTTCCTCTGGAGATGGTCCCTCCTGTTTGGAAAAGGGGTTGTTGGAGCCCGCCTGCTGCTGGAACGCCTGCTGTTGTGCAGCAGCCATTTGCTGTTGGTACAACTGCTGTTGTTGTAGATACAACTGTTGTTGAGCAGCTGCCAACTGGGCTGCCTGTTGTTGGGCCCACAGTTGTTGTTGTTGGGCCTGAAGAGCTTGTAGATCGTCAGGAGTCCCATAAACGGGGTTGCCAAACATATCGTAACCAATGATCACATTAGACTGCTCGTAGAAGCCGTAGACGTCGGGAGCCGTTCCTGAAGGATTTCCCTGTTCTTGAAACATCTGGGACTTCCTCTTCCTCATCTCCTCCTCCTCTAAAGAGAGCTGGATGGCCCGCTCAAGGGATTCCGAAGACTCGTTTCTTCTCAAGCGGGCCTCTTCATCCGCAGTCAACCGGGATGCCTCTAGGGCTCTCTGGAGATCCTCATCGTAGACGTCCTCCCCGCTGTTGGACCTGGCTCTGCGAGACCGGTTCTCCCTCTCACCTCGGGCCGCCAATCTTTCCTCCTTCAATCTCTCCTGATCCATCAACAATGAAGACAACTCCTTTGCCTTGACCCGGACAATCGACCCCTGGTCGTTTCCCATCGAATCCTTGCTCTGAAACTCTCTAAGCGTCTTGATAATGTAGATATTGTCACGGGCCCAAAACACCACCTCTTCATTGCCGTACCGCACCAAATAATCCAACAAAGTCAACGCCTTGGCCACATGACGCCAGTTCTTTCCCTTGTCATTGAGTCGCTTGTCGAGAATCTCGAGAATGTCGTGGAGATCCGTTCTAATCTCTGTCTTTGCGGAGATCTGCGCCATCATCTGGACAGTCGGGGAGGAGGGTGAGTTTGATGTGCACTCCCGCACCATCACCTGGACGGAGGAGTATCCGCTGGTGACGTTCTTTATTGACCGTAGAACCGCCTTGGTTGTCATTACTCTATAAAGAGGCTGGTTTGGATTCGCACATGGGACAATTATGTAAGACATCGAGGATAAAGCCCCTGCAGTCGGCGCAGATGGGCTCATGACATTTGCCGCAGGCCGCGGTGGCCGGGGCGTGGCACACACTGCACTGGGGAGTCTTGGAGGCACCGGGCCCCACCGCCGGGGCTGGTAGGTCCTCAAACCCCGCCAGCGGGAACAGGTGGTGGTAGCTTCGGGCCAAGTGGGTCGAGAGTACCAACGTGAGGGAACAGCATGGGCACCTGAGGGGTACGGAGCATACGAGGGTGCCACACCGAGGACAGATGTGGCCCTCGGTATGCAGCGTGGAGTGGCATCCACATAGCTGGCTCTGGCCCACCACTCTCTTGGGAAACCCCATCTGGACCAAAGTGGCATGAGCACTTTCGAGAGGAAGCGCAATGGGGGTGACCCAATCCATCACCAGCTGCTTGAGATGGTGTTCGTCAAGGGCCACAGAGTAGTCACCGCCGGTGACGTGGGTGATCTCGTCACACAACGCGACTCGAGCCGTCAACCCCACAATCCGCACACAGATCTTATCCTGAGCAAGTTGTTTGACAGTGGTATGGACGTTTGTGGGGTCAGTTGTGGATAGAGAGCCGTAAATCATTGTGACCTCTCGCATCACCTGACCGCCAACATGCAACAAGAGTCCTCTGCACAGTTCAAGGGCGTTTTGAATCGAAGGCCCCCCCTCGGGATCGACCTTGATCAGCTTATTAAGGTTTTCCAAATGGTATTGAACATCTCCGCTGATTTCACTCACCACATTGCCCAACCCGTTTCTCATTGTGACTATGGCCAACTGGGAGATTGGGTTCTGGTCAAAGAAATCGACGATGAACTCCTTCGCCAGATTGATCGCCATCTGGGCCCGATTGGGTCTCAGGTCCTTCTCAGACATGGCCTGCGATAAATCTATCACTAAAACAAGAGCCCTGATGATCCCACGCTGAAGAGCCACGGTAGGCCGCTGGGCCCTCCGCCGGCGCTCCATCTCCACCAATGTCGTCAAGCTGGTGGCAATGGACCCCGATTCATCCTCCTCCACAACCTCCCAAGGTCGCTTGATTTGGTCCTCCCACGCATACCCACCGCTCTGACCCTTCAATTCCTGGGGTGGTGCCCTCTTGGGTGCCTTCTGCTTGGGTTTTGAATCATCCACAATGAATCCGTCGTCAACATACGACTCCTTTCTTTTAGGCGGCATCGAGGTAAGAAGATGGTGGTGGGTCAAGGCAAGGCGTACGCCGCGGTGGGGTATGCGGTTTTTTTTTACGAAGGAGGACCAGAGCCACCTTGGTACAAGCGGTAGGAAATTTGTTTCCCACTGATTTTCCCAGTAAATTTGGCTCACCAAAATACCTGTTTTGTACACCGAAAAAAGCTGTTTAAAAGGGGGGGGAAAGATGGAAAATTCCATATCATCTCTTAAGAAAAAGAGGCCTACAAAAATTGATATTGTCCCCCCACTACAGACGAGGCATCAGCCATCACATCTTGAGTTAATCCTTAATGAGCTAAAAAAAAAATCTTTTCTGTTAAAATTTTCATTTTTATCACCAAATTGGCTTAAGATGGGTAAAGTGAGAGGTAGAAGAACGAAAAAGACAGAAGATATTGTGGAGGAAGAAGCTGTTGAGACACCAGTGGAGACCCGTGAAACACAGGCTTTTTTTGGTCTTGTGGATTCGGCAGAATTGACATATTTTCACCAAGCGGAACAAACATTAAACTTGGACACGTTTCAGACCCCACAAGAAAGGGAGCTGTTTGTGCGCTCTGTTTTTGAAGAAGCAAAGGGTAAGGAACTTAAATTGGTCACAAATCAGATTTGTTCAAAGCTGATGGAAAGATTGATCTTGGATTCTTCATTAGATGAAATGGTCCAGTTATTCAATGCATTTAACGGGAAGTTTGTCGACTTGGCAAAACAAAAGTACTCCTCGCATGTCTTGGAGGCCTATATTGTTAAAATGGCGGCATTGGCTGAGAAGGAGATCCTCTCAAATGGGGTTGAGGCGAACGCTTATGACGATGAGGAGGAAGATGCTCATGACATCGATAGAAATGTGGAGGCGAAATTCCTATCAATGGTGGACGAATTCATTCCAAAGTTGAAGTCCGTGATGAAGGATAAGTATGGATCGCATGTTCTTCGTTTGACGCTTCTTGTGCTCTCCGGTAAGGAACTACCCTCATCGGTGGAATCAAACTCGATTTTGAGATCAAAGAAGTCGAAGATTGCACGTAAGATGATTGAAATTAAGGACAACGAGAACTATAAGAGACAATTCCAAACCCCGTCCTCATTTAGACCAAAATTGCAGCCAATTATTGACACCGTCATTGCTGGCGAAGACACGAAAACTTTGAGAGAGTTGGCGATCGACCCGATAGCATCACCTGTAATCCAGCTCTTGATCCAGTTGGAGGGTCTTGTTGACAAGTCGAAGCCGTTCTGGTCGACGATATTCAACAACGACTCGTCCGAGGAGTCGTTTGTGGAATACCTTCTCAGTGATAATGTGGGTTCCCACTTCCTTCAGACCGCAATAGAGCAGCAGAAGCTCAAGAACGTGGAAAGAATATTCACAAGGTACATGGCAGACAGATTGGTGAAGTTGGCCAAGAGAGAAACGACAGGCGTCTATGTTGTTGAGGCGATGATGGAAAAGTTGAAAGAAAGAGAACAGCAGCAGATTCTTGACGCCCTCATCCCGGTTCTCAATGAATTGATTGTCAACAATTTGGACATTGCCGGTAAAATCATCGATTGTTCGATTGCCAACGGCAATTATCTCAAGGACGACCTTGTGAACAAACTTCTTGACTTCTTTAACAAAGGTAACGAGGGAGATCTTTTAGAAAATGTGCTCAAATACAAGGAATCAACCCTCTTTTCCACAAAAGACGATTGGCCGACATTTGAGGAACGTCGTAGGGCTGTGTTCTTGGAAAAGCTGATGGAATATGACGACAAGATCCTCACCCAGCTGGTGGACACGATCATCGCACTTCCTGTGGAAACTTTGGGACTTTTCTGCAAACACGGAGTTTTCTCCCACATCATTGAAAAGGTCCTTGATTTGGCCAGTAAGGTGTCCCAGCCGGACAAGAAGGGCATTCTCAACAATCTGATGCCACTTGTTGTTGACCTGGCTTGTAATTCCACCGGTTCTCACATTGTGGACAAACTTTGGCCTTTCACCTTCAAGTTGAACATGTTTAAGGAGAGGATTGCTAAGACTCTTTTTGATAACAGAGACCAGGTGAAATCCACCCTTTACGGGAAGATGGTATGGAAAAATTGGTCGATGGAGACCTATGCACGTAAATTCAACGATTGGAAGCGCATGGTCAAGGACGAAGAGTTTGCCAAGGATGACGAGGACACCAGCCAGAAAGGTGCCGTTTCGGGCCAAAAAAGAGTGAGAGTGGTGGGAAAACATCCACATCGTGGAGAGTTCACGAAGAAGAAAAGATATAATTGATGTAGGCCACTGTTCAATACGCGATTTTGGAAAACCCCAAGTAAAAAGATCCTCCCACCATTTCATGCGGCTGAGCACATGAGCATTTCCTTATTTGTTCACTCGTCTGTGACTTGTTGTTTTCAACTTCAGCCTTTGTTTCAGCTTGGTTTCATCCATTTATTACACCTTAACTTTTTTATTGCTACTGTAACATCAATGAGTGGTTCAGGGTCCAAAGACTATTTGGATTCTCTCAAATTGGTGAGAGCTCTCGACTTCTTCCTTATAACAGCGCCAGTGAATTGGCATGAGAATCAAATCATCAGAAGATACTATCTAAACAAGGAGGAGGGATTTGTTTCCTGTGTTTATTGGAACAACCTCTACTTCATCACAGGTACAGACATTGTGAGGTGTATTGCGTACAAGATGCAATATCTAGGACGGAAGATTGTGGATAGAAAGAAGTTTGAGGAGGGTATCTTCTCGGACTTGCGTGCACTCAAGGCAGGCAGCCACTCGGTCTTGGAGGATGCAAGATCTCCCTTCTTGAAATTTCTACACAAAAACCAATGTTTACGAACTCAGAAGAAGCAGAAGGTCTTCTTCTGGTTCAGTGTTCCCCACCACAAGCTATTTGCAGATGTCTTTGAAAGAGATTTAAAAAGAGAGCTGTCAGGAACATCCTCAACAACGGTAACCACCAACGATATCATGAGCTCCTTCAGATTCAACAAATCCTCGCAGACACCGGTCTTGGAACAGTATGCAGATCACGTGAAAAACGTGACGGGACAATCGGTGAATCAGTTGCTCCTAAAAGCAGTACCAGAGGCAGGACAATCAAGATCCAACACTCCGGGGTTTGACTCGGGAAACTCCCCAATGAATCAGTACCAACCCAACGCTGCTCAAATGCATCAATTTGCACTCGCCTCGGCCCAGGACGAGACTTTCCTGATGAATCTCTTTGACGGTGATTTAAACAAATACAACGCAGAGCATGCCTACGGGGCCGTAGAAGAACAGCAAAAGCAACAATTGCATCAAAGCAAACAGCATCTTCAACGCTCTCAACACCAATTCGCCCATCAACATCAGGTTCCCCCTCAACAATACTCACATCAATACCAGCAACAAATCATGTCGATGAATTCCCCACGATACATGATGGATTCCACTGGGCAGATCCAAATGGTGTCGCCAATGTATTCACTGATGCAACAACCCCAGAATTTTGACGACCCCAACATGGTCCCCCCACCCCAGGTGGTCTCTGCAGGGTTCCCAAACAACTACTTTGTCTTTCCATCCGCCATTCCCCCCTCCGCGTCCAAAACCCCAACCCTGGCCAATCTCAGCCAGATTCAATTCCCTGGGCCAATGCTCACTGGTAAGCAACCAACCGGCGATCATCAGCGCTTGCCATCAATCATGTCGGCCAACTTCCCACAAATGTCCCCGGTGATTGTTTCCCCCACAGGCATAGTCCCAGAAACGGGGCCAGACTCAAAAGTCAATGCAGTAGCCGCCGAGAATGGGGAGTTCAAACCCCCATTGACCGCTACTCAGAGCACGCCGGGAATTGCTCCAAATTCCGCTGTCAATCCAATGGCTCCCAGATCCCAGAGCTATCCCTACGTGGTACCTCTTTCGGGAATTCAATCTGAGTTCATGGCGATGAATTCCGCCAATTTTAACCAATACCTGCCTCCAGGAACAGTTGAAGATTACACTGTCTCGAGCAATCCATCCATGGCAGGATTGAACATGCCAGGTTTAAATACCGCCACTATGGCCATGGGGATGTCTTTTCCCACTCCTAACTTGAGAGGTTTTCAACCTCCTGGAAGATTGAATACAGGAAACGGTTTACTGATGAGTCAAATGTTCACCCCCGGAACTGCCAACTTCTTTGATACCACTACCAACATCGCCAATTCAACTTACAATGATGGTGATAATAGCTCTTCTGATGGAGGTTCTAACGATGATAACAGGCCAGGTGGTGCGGAAAGTGTGGCCACAGATGAACCCGTGCCGACAAATCCAGTTTCAAATACGGACGATTTTACTGCCACCTCTACTAACACAGCAAACATATCATTACCCTCACCCATTGCTCAATTGGTCACCAAACACCCTCTGGTTTCCAACTTAACAAGTGAAATTTCACCAGTCATTGGCTTCAAGAACGGTTTGAGAGACAAGGTTATCAATAGTGGGAAAATCTCCAAATCCACTTCTGGTAAATCAACTAAAAAACTATTGAATCCCGCTCTGAGGCACTTGGATTTGGATACAATTTATGATGATGATGATAGTGACAAACAGGGTCCAAAAAGGATTACCTCAATCACATCGCCACCCTCAATTTCCGCCGATGTCCAGGGTTGATCAATTTGAACTGGGACTGTGTCCTTGAGTTCCATGTGAGGAAAACAGTGGTTGATCCTTTGTTTCCTTGGCTTTTCACGTATGTTAAACTAATTTGATTTTACTTCCCTATGTTTACAATTTATATCTCTTTTTTTATCTTATATCTTTTTAATAATTACTTCAGACCCTTCTTTACTTTTAAGGTATACAGGAGTCGTAAACAGGATGATATGAATCTGAATCATGAAGGCTCAACATATGCTCAGCATACATATACCAGTTTATTGTTTCAAGAAGAATTTTTATTCCATCTGCAAGATGCATGCATGTCTTAACCCAATCACTGCAAACTACTTTGATTGCTGTACATCTCGACAATTTGATCGCTGGATGTGGCATCCTCGGTACTCTTATCCGTTCTTAATTGGATGAACCTCGGGAATCTTAATGAAACACCTCTCTCACCATCCCCTAGGTAAGTTGCGCCACATTTGTAGATGGGAGATGTTGTCAAATCTGCAACCTTAACCTCAAATAAAAGTGTGGGTTCAAACCAAACGTCCGGCTGTGCATTGGAACTTGCCTTATCGTAAACATAGGATGCCTTTGGTGAGCCTATCTCGGTGGGGTGCAAGATATCGTACAACTTTTTCAACAACTCTTCGCTGAAACCTGTACCAATCTTACAGACTGTTTCATATTCACCTGTGTCTTGGTTATAACCCGCGAGTAGAAAACCTCCATAACCACCTGTTCTCTTACCTTTTCCATTGTAACCACCAACAACCACCAAATCCAAGGAATCCCCCACACCATCCAGATAATCCTTCTTCAACTTCAACCAATTACGAGATCTCTTGGATGGCTCATACCAAGAATCCTTGCCATCGAGCACCTTGATCATCAATCCTTCACAGTAGTCTTCCACGGATTGATCCAAGAATTTTGTGATCTCTTCCGTATCACTGGAATCCATCTTAGTTGCAAAGGCAAACTTTCCCTCGATTGGTTTCAAATGCTCGTGAAGATAATCTCTTCTTTCCCCGAGAGACTTATGAATGAGAGATTCTCCGTTATAATAAAGAATGTCAAAAACAAAAAGACACACTTGGACCTTGATATCCTTCTCTTGGACATCCTTTCTCTTTCTAGTGGATAGAACTTGAAATGGTAAAATCTTGGACTGTTCCTTATCCCAAGCAACACATTCCGAGTCCAAAATCAGAGACTTGATTTCCGGGTTTTTTTCTTTCATCTCCTCCACCACCCTCACCAAATCTGGGTAACGCTGGGTCATATCTTCGGAATTTCTGGAATACACTCTCAATGAGCCGTCGTCCAGAAGGTGCAATTGGGCCCTTTCACCATCGTATTTGTATTCGCATGTGAACCTTTTATCTTGAAGTGTGTCGAGGATTTCGCTGATGGCCTTTGTTGGCTTGGCCAACATCGGTTTCAAAGGCACACCGGGTGCCAAGCCACAATGTTCCATTAAGTTAAGGATCCCTTTTTCTATCGACAATTTGATCAAGGTTTCGTAATTGGGCATCTGGGAAAACCCCTCCTTCAGCTGCTCCTCTGCTTTGACAATGTCCTCTGCTTTGGCCTTCTTCCCCTGTTTTTTTAATTGCCACTCCACTATGGCCTGGGCAAGAGCCACTACGACCGACTTTTCACCGAATGTGATCCTCAGCTTACCTTCAAGGGTTCTCATCAAAAACTTGGCTTCTGTGCCTTCACACGCAGTCAACATCTTATTGATAATTCCAATCTTTTTTGTTTGTGAATTGGACCCCACGCTTTTTGCAATGTCGTTTAATCCCTTCCAAACCTCAAACAACGTCAAACGCTTTGGTTTGAACATCACCATTTGTTTGGACCGGGATTTCAACGCAACAACACCTATATCACCCTCTTGTTTATAGTCTGCCTTGAGCGCGGACATCTCTCTACCTGTACCCTGAGCCAAGGCCTTTAGGAGAATTGTCTCTCCTAGACCCAATTCCAACCCGGGTTCGTAATCTGGTCCAATTCTGTTCACCATTAGGTATGTGGACATTGTCAAATCTCTCATCTTTTCTTCCATCTTATCATCATCTGTATGTTCGAGGATTGTTTTGAATAATTTGTTTGCGGTGGCGATATTCTTCAATCTGCCTGATTCATTTTCCAATTCCTGGAATGTGTCACAGATGAGAGAATACATGATTGGTTTGTTGGGAGGAGTATCCATTATCACGTCTTTTTTTGTATTTAACTTGAGTAATTCTTCTGCATCCTCCAGTTCCTTGTCGATGCGGTGCTTGTCAATGCTATCGTCGATCTTCGCCTTCTTTGACACCGGTTCTGACTCCGTATCAATCGGTCTCTTTGCCTTTTCTGATTCTTGGTTTGGGGTCTTTTTTGAGGCGAAAAACCTCATTAAACTCTGCTGCTGTTTCGACATGATGAACTTGGTATTTGATGGTGATAATATGGGATTGAATAGGTTGAAAGCGCCTCTTCTTATCATAAAACCCTTGAGAGATTACAGATTCACGCCAGGATTTGAAGGGCTTCACGTTTTTTTTTACGCGTCTCACGGTGAATTGGATTGAAATGAGAGAAAGTGATTTGTTTGGTTTCTGTTGGCCTCATGTGGGGGGTCATAGGGGCAGCTGGGGTTTAATGTGAATTTTTTGACATTTTTGTGGCATTTTGATTGACAATGGTGCTGTTTTAAGTGAAATATAAGCGACTTTTACGAGCATTTTGATGTTTGATTTGAGAACAATTGCAGCGTTGTATTTGCATTGTAGTGCAATTTGGCATGAATAGGGGGGTAAAAGATAAACTTGAGTGATTTTACTATGGAAGCATGTTTGCAACATCAGGTGGTCTTGCTTTACAAATATTAAAAGAAATTCGTTGTCAATTCATCTATTGGTGTGGTTTGAAAAAGTCAAAGGTAGAAGGGTGGAATTTACAGTGATGAAAAATGATTTAGTTGATGACTGTTTTCCTTTGACGAGATACCCGAATCTAAGGGATGTATTTGGAAATGTCGTGCAAGAATGAGCGCATGAGCGCGGCGCATATGCATGCGCCACATGTGGCTCTACCGAGATTCACCGTCACATACACTGGTGAATCAGTGCCTGCTCGTTTCTGAATTGCTTAAAATTGTTTATGACGTGTGTCCTTAAGAGCGTTTGTCTCTAGTCATGTCAAATGTGGGATATAGCGGGGGCCATTTCTGGAGAGGTTCACAGTGGCGCATGCAGCGGCTTCTTTCATGCGCCACTTCGATGAATCAAAGACAGACCAAAAGATGACTGTGAGTGGGAGATGCGTCACATGACGCCACTTCTATGATCCTTATCTGACATCCAAAAATGGACATTATCTTCTGACTCAATTCCCTCTCTCTATTGACATTTTCTTTTAGTCGTTATTTCTAGTCCGCTTTCACACCACTCATTTTCCGGTTGTTTTCATCAGCAATTCAAAGTTATACTCAATACACGAACATCACACATGGCCTTTTTACGTTGTAAGAAACGGAGTCAACATAGAGAAATCATCGTGGCGCATGGTAATGCGCCACGTTTCACATGATCAAACCAACGGTACAGAATACACCATCATCAGTAAATGGCAGACAGCTCACTCTTCTCATCACGTTGTTAATTAGCAGAAACAGACTTTTCTCTTCTATTTTTCTTCCAAATACTTGGCATGTCTTGAGAATCGGAAAAGTCATATTACTGGGGCAACCCCTGATCATCAGGTTTATTTTATCCTTGTTTTGAAACTCACAAACTCACTGCGTTCGATTCTTGGGCAAAGTTCAATAAAGTAGTGACTTATTTCTATATAAATTATCAGAGAATGTTAGAAGTGAAAATCGAATGAGATGGATCAACAGAAAGGTCCACCCTTACCACAAAGTGAACCTACCCCTCACACCTCATTCCTTTAAACAGGAACAAAAAAAATCAAGAAACGCAAACGCAAACACAAACAAAATACCACCAGTTTAACCAGAAACTTACTTGGATTCGTAAGCCTCCCAGTTGTCGATGATCTCCTTGATCTTTTCAGAAGCAGTCAAATCGTAAACTTCTTGGAAGTACTCCTTAGTCAACTGGAATGGCTTGGCAGTCAAGTTTGGAATGTACTTGCCAATCAAGGAAGCTGGCTTGACTGCAGACATTGGAATCTTCTTCTCCAAGAATCTCTTGAAAGGAGTGACACCGGATCTCAAGTAAGAAGAGTGGAATGGAACAGAAATACCCTTCAATGGAATACAAGCAAAACCTCTTTGCAAGTCAATTGGTTGTGGCTTGGCAATTGTGCCCTTGGAAACTTCAGCAACAATTTCACTCAAGTGTTCCTCCACCTTTTCAATCGACAAGGTTTCTTGTAACTTGACAATGTCAATCTTCTTAACCTTGAACAAGTTCAAAGTATCGGTTAAGGTGTCCAAAGCTCTCAAATCACCAGCAGCAACGTATTGTTGGTTTTCAACGTTGTAGTTGACAATTTCCAACAACCACCCGGTTTGCTTACCAACGTGATCAACAACAAATCTCAAAGCAGAGTCGGTGAAAGTTGGGTGAACTCTGGTTGGGTTGATGGCACACATACCGTAGTTAGATCTGCCCAATTCATCTCTTGGAACAGCAACTTGCATCGTCATACCTCTGTAGAAGACAACATCAACCAAAGACTCAATTGGCATAACATCAGCCAAGGAAGACAAAGCGGAGTATTCACCCAAAGAGTGACCAGCAAACATCGATTCTGCAGGAACCAAACCCTTAGCCTTCATATCCTCAAAGGCAGCCTTTTCCATCAACGTCAATGCAGGTTGAGTAAATTGAGTGGCTGACAATAAACCAGTTGGAGACATAAAGGTGAATTCCTTGGTTTCATCATCAATATCCTTGAAGATCTTCTCAGACTTTAAGGAACCATCAACATCAACAGTTTCAAACATCATAGACTTGTAGTTTTCTCTGATGGCTCTACCCTTTGGACCACCAAAGTGGACAGTCAATTCCTTAGGGTTGTTTTGAACGATATCCAAAATGGAGAACCCGTAAGTGTTAACTAAGTGAACATCAGCCTTATCCCAAACAGCCTTGGCAACATCCGAAGAGTTGTACAATTCCATACCCATACCTTGTTCTTGAGAACCTTGACCGGTAAAGACAAAAGTGGAAACAGGTTGGTCGATTTCAGCTTCACCAGCCAAAACAACATCATCTGTTTCAACCTTCTTGGTTTCAATCTTAATGATCTTTCTACCGTTGATCATACCAACATGGTGCAATCTGGTTTCCAATTCATCATTTGGCAAGACCATACCAACAAAGTTTGCCTTGTATGCAGTGACTCTTGGAGCAACAGCATCGGCAGCATACATTTCAACCAAAGATCTCACAGATGCAGAAGAGAACATACCGTGGGTGATAGTACCAGGCAAGTCTGCGTAAGAGGCAAAAACTCTGTTGACGTGAATTGGGTTAAAATCACCTGAAACAGCTGCATATGGTTCGTTGGAGATTGGAGCCTTCGTGGCCAAAGTACCAGAAAGTGGAATTGGGTTTTCAAACATCACAGGTTGTTCAATTGGAATACCGTTTCTCTTCAAGTAGTCGATAACTGGGTTACCAAATGAGGTGGAAGCATTGTATTCAACTTCACCAATCTTCATTACTTCCATGGTAGCAGATTCATAGAAGACGTCACCGGTGGTGGTGATGGAAGAAAAGACGGAAGCACTCTTGTACTTGTTTATAGACTTCAATCTGAAGATCAGAGTCTTACCCAAGAGTTCAACACCAGATTCTGGGTGGAACCATTCCTTGGAGTTCAAAACAGCAACATCCTTGGCAGACTTGATGGCAACTTGCATTGGGGTCTCGGTCACCTTTTGGAAAGTGTTTTCAAAGTCGGTGTAAGTACCTCTGTAGAAGAATGCTGAAGTCACTTGCATGACGGCAGTACCTTCTCTGTAAATGGTACCAACAACCTCGACAGTCTTACCAGTTGGACCATTGACAACAGAGGTGATTTCAGCATCAGATGAGACTTTGTCACCAACCTTCAATGGTTCAGCACCAGCCAACATGGTGTAAGCGTTGGACAAGTGGACCAACTTTAAGATATCACCATCCACAGATTCTGGGAAAATTGCCTTCATGATGGCCTTCCAACCAATGATAATGGCAAAATCCATTGGAGCCAATTGTTCACGACCAGCTCTTGGAACAAAGTATTCACAGGAGTTACCAATTGCGTGGGTCAATTCCAAAATTTCGGTGGAACCAATCTGCATGGAACCACCATCGATGGTGGATTCGACATCAAAGTTCAAATCAATAGCAGACTTGGAACCGAACCAAACCTTCCAGTAGAACTCCTTGATTCTTTGGTTTCTGCCAACGATGTCTTCCAAAATCGGAGCATAACCATCTCTGTTCTCGTAAGTGTAGTACAAGTTCAAGGCAACTGGTTCACCATCAGCGGTTCTTGTTTCAATCAATTGTAAGTGGATCTTGGCACCATCAACGGTGACCTTGATAAGTTCACTTTCCTTACCCTTGACGGCTTCAAACAAGGCAATGGTAGTCTTGGCGGCATCAGAAGCGTTGGAAACCTTAACAGTGATGTTCTTGGCAGGAGCAAAGACCTTTCTTGCGGAGTTGTCAACATGGTTGTAGCCTTGAACAAAGCGGTCAGAGGTGAAGAAAGAGTGTCTCCAGGAGTATTCTGAACCGGCCAATAAGTTAAACCAAGCATCGGCATCTGGCAAAGTGGAACCAATGGAGTAGATCTCATCAGAACCTGACTTGGTAATGGACACACCTGGAACAGAGGTGACATCAACAGGAGTCTTGGAGGTGAAGTAGTCAACAACTGGGATCTTAGATGCATCACCGGCATATTCGTCCTTCAACAACATAGCGATGTGGCCGTCATGAATGGAATCCATCAATTCCTTAATTGGTTCATTGACCTTTGTGGCGTATTTGATGGCAACTGGACCACACAAGATACAAGTTCTTTGAACATCCTCATCAGGAACGGCCTCCAAGTATTCACTTTGCCACAAAGAGTCCTTCTTGAAGAAGAATTCAAACTTATCGTTTAGAACTGGAACAAATGGAACAGGCTTTTGGAGTGGGAAAAGACACAAAGCGATGAAGAAGTCAACATCCTCAGCATTGATCAATTGAGTCTTAGCCTCTGGGTACTTGTTGAAAACGGCTTCAATGGCAGTCAAAGGTTCATCCAATTGGGTGAAAGATTGAATAACAGAAGTGGTTGAAGAGGTGGTAAATCTTTCTTCAACTCTTCTCAAGAACTTACCGGTGAAGCTTCTCAAAGATGGGTCAATCCACTTGTTCAACTTCTTGATGTACATCAATTCCAAACATCTGTAGGCAATCTCTTCATAAGTCATGTCCTTAACATCGCATGCACCAGAAGCGTTCTTACCAAACCATGGCTTTTGGAAGTCGGCATTCAACTTTTGAATGATGTAATCTCTCTTCTTCTCCAAGGTTTCCAACAGTTTGTTCTTTGGTTGGGAGAAAACAGTGTCATCCATCTCCTTCCAGAGCTTGACGGCTCTAGTAGCGATCTTGTGAATTGGTTCACCCATTTCGGATTTGACGGTCAAAATACCACCGGTTGGCTTCTTGTAGGTGGACTCCCATTCAGCGTCGGAAACACCAGGACAGGAGACAATGGTTTCCTTGACAGCTTCGGATGTCTTACATTCCTTGGCAGTCATAACTCTGGAACCAAACAAAACACCATCAAATGGCATCTCTGGGAAGTTGAAGCCCTTGGACCATGCACCAGTCAAGTATGGGTAGGTGTCTTCGGAAGAACCAAAACCGGAACCGGCGATCAAGATGATGTTAGAGCATCTTCTGATCTTGGCATACATTTGCAAGATTGGTTGATGGAAATCTTCAAAAGAGTGGTGACCACCACCTCTACCACCGGTCCATTGAACAACAATTGGGAAATCAGGGAAAGCCTTGGCAATGGTGATACATTGAGAAATGGCGTCAACGGAACCTGGCTTCAACCCCAAGTGGGACAACCCCAGGGTTTGGATGTATTCAGTGGCAACTTCCAAAGATGGAACACCGGCACCAATAGTCAAAGATTGGATTGGAAATCCTCTTTCTCTCAATTTCTTGATCATTGGAATACCCCATTGCAACATTCTTGGGTTGACGTAAATCATGTTAATGCCAATACCGGTACCTGGGGTGACCTTTTCAGCAATTTCAGTCAAGGCTTCCTCCATACCAGCTTCGGAAAAGTAACCACCACCAGCAAGTTCGATATGGTAACCAGCGTTCAAAGTGGCAGCAACGAATTCTGGAGAGACGGTTGATGGAGTCATACCAGGAACCATCAATGGAGCTCTGGACAGTAATCTTGAAAACTTGGTATCGACGTAGACCTTACCCGCGGCGTTCTTGACCAACTTTGGCTTGAATTCTTCCAACCAGTTGGCAGAGTAGACGAGGTTTGATGGGTTCTTGTCAAACAATTCTTGCTTGTAACCGAATTCGGAATCTTCAGTGGTGACATCAAGAGCACCTGCAACGATGATTCTAACACCAGTACCTTCCTTGTTCTTGTTGGTCAAAACACCCAAACCGGAGGCACCACCAGGACCGAAATCCAACATGTGGGTGGCCTTGAAGTTTGTGGCCTTTTCCCAGTTGACAGGCAATGTGTCGATACATTCCACGACTCTTGCGGCGATGGAGCCGTTGTAATTCCTCAAATCTTTACCATCGTAAGTGTCAAAGACGGGAATGGAGAGGTTTGATTGGTCGAATTCCAAACCGGCTTGCTTCAAGTCTTGTAAGATCTTTTCAGTGGCAGGTTCCAACAACTTGGAGTGGAAAGGAGAGTGGATTGGCAAGAATCTGGAGGAGAACTTGAGTCTTCTTTGAGAGTATGGGATTCTAGATTGTTCCAAACCAGCAGGGGCCTTAGCCTTTCTCAAGTTCAAGTTCAAACCGTAGAGAGATTCAGGTGGACCGGAGACGACGACGTTTCTGGCACCGTTGACAAGGGAGATGTTGATGTGTTTTTCTTCAGGCAAATGCTGGTTGGTTTGTTGGACAAAAGTCTCGACTTCATCGTAGGACAAGTCTCTGATGGACAACATTGGGCCAGGAACACCTTCACCGTTTTCTTCGGAGTCCTTGACCATGGATGGGGCAAGACTGGTGGATGGGTATGCTTGCAAACATCTCACAGACAAGTAGAAGAGCAATTCAATACCCTTCAAGGCTTGAACTTCAAAGGATTCCCAAGAATCGGAAGATGCAATGACAACGGAGGTGACCAAACCTTGGGAGTGACCGGTAGTACCTTGAAGAGATTTCTTGAATTCTCCTGGGGTGAGACCCAAGTTTTTACATGTGATGATGTAGTGACACAATTGGATGACACAGATCAATGGACAGGACATTGGGATTGAGAGCAAGTTGTCAACGGATGGGGTTTCCTGTGGGTTTTGCAACCAGTTGATGAAGTTGAAACCGGAGGTGTAAATTCTGTCGATATTGGAGGTTGCGGAGATCAAGGATTGGACCTTGGATTGGACCTTGAAGAGGAAATCGGTAATCAAACCGTTGTAAACTTGGTAGATTTCTCTCAATTCTTCAAAGTAATCATCTGCGTTACCTTGACCACCAAAGACGGCGTAAACAAGGGCATTCTTGTTAACTGCGGCGTTCAAAAGAGCGGAGGAGGACCCCAAGCAGACATTCTGGCCGAGGAACAACTTACCCAAGTAGTAGTTTTTGATCAAGTTGTGTTGGATCTTTTCCAATGTGGTTGGGTATTCCTCTGAGGCAAGCAATTGTGCAGCAAAGGAGTGGATGTCCTGATTATTGAGGTATCTTGATTCGAAGTCGGAGATGATCAAGTTGATAGCGTCGGCCTTTTCTGATTCGATTGTTTGAGTTTCCACCACGTAACCGAGGAACTTTGTTAAAAGTTCCGGCTTTGAGGAGGGTTCTTCATCCCCAGCAAAGCCTTCTGTTGCTTCTGGGAGGGATTTGTAGAACCCCGACGTGAGTTGTTGGTAGAAGAGGTAATTCTCTGATGGGATCAAGATTGTTGTTTCTAACGATCCATGTGATAAAACCAAAGGTCTGTTGACGGTCATTTTTCTTCTTCTTTTCACTTAATTGATTGAGTTAATGAAGGTATGAATCAATTGAGTATTTTAACGTCAAGGGGATATCTGAACACTGGTAAAACGCGTTAGTATCTTGCTTTTATTCCGTTTTCTCAATCTTCGACATAGAAAAAATGTTGAGGGTTAAATTCCACTTTTGAGATGGGTTTCAAGTCACAAGTGAAAAATACGTTCCAATTGGGTTTACCCTGCCAGTTAAGAAGTTGGAAATGTTTTAAAGGTGTGGAAAAGACGTTCAGTGACCTTCCCATCTCATCTCCTACAAGTTTCCACCAAAATCCCCCATTTTAATCCAAATTTCCACTCCAAACGAGCCATTTCAACATTGAAGCTGCCAAGAAGAGGAAAAGGGTACATACGGTAAGTGTGGGTCTCTAATGAACAATTGTGGTAAGTGGTGTTCGATGGAGATCAGCGCAAACTGTTCTTGAAGTGTTGTCGTTAGAAGAAGAATGGGTGGGCAAAAAGATTGCTTTTGGTGTGAAAAATAATGTTGGCGTTTGCAACTGCTGAGCAGTTGGGTCTTTTGTTGAGCAAAGTGCGACCAACAAAAAATGTCACATGGCAGCCAGAGCAGTGAGCAACCGCGTGGGTCACGTGGCCGGGGTGAACAAGATGGTGAAGGGATGAATGATGAAGGTAAAAGATTAATTTGGGTTGATAGGGGAAAATCGGTGGAGAAAGAAGTGGAGGCGTTAACGAGGAAAAAGGATGTTGGATTTGCTGAGCGGTGGCGCATGTGCATGCGCCACTCCCTACCTCAGGAGAAATAGGCCTTCGCAGGCCCTCGCAAATCTGGAAACCGATGGTGTTTGAGACGCTTGGAGTGTACCAGCGTGTTTTGGCGACCAGTCTGACTGGTTTTTAATTGACAAGGGAGAAGAAGAGTGACATTTCGAAGAATTGGTCGATTGGAAGCTCTGGTCACGTGAGGAGTGGCGCACGACCACATCCTTGGTGCATGCGCCACTTCCTACCTCCGCCAATAAAAGCCTCCCAATTTCCTCAATATCTGCGAATATCACCAGTGTTTGAGACGCTTGGAGTGAACCAGCATGTTTTGGCGACCAGTCTAATTGGCTTTTAATTGACAAGGGAGAAGAAGAGTGACATTTCGAAGAATTGGTCGATTAGAAGCTCTGGTCACGTGAGGAGTGGCGCACGACCACATCCTTGGTGCATGCGCCACTTCCTACCTCCGCCAATAAAAGCCTCCCAATTTCCTCAATATCTGCTGAATATCACCATATGATAGAACCTCAGTTGTGGAAGAGTGGTTGAGTTTTCCTTCTTTTAATGGAAACTCCCCGCGTACACGAATTAACGAATCAAATTAGTACGCAATAAATGCTCTTTATTAGATGATCTGGAGTTCAAGAGAACCGCTCGGAAATCTTAAAGCGGGAACAAATAGCCAATCATCACAAGTGTGACTGTAATGCCGTTTTGCCTTTCACACGCTCCATGAGTCTCGTGAATAACACTCATCTGCTCATCTGCTCATCAAACATTTTACGTTCTTTTCTTCCCCTGAGTCTGATTGTGCTACCAATTCCTTTATTTTCTATTTTCTAATGTATTAATTGTCTTCAAATATTTAAGCTGCTCTAGTATTTTCTCCAAATTGATTCAGTCACGACTATCTAGACCGTCGTAGTGACCAGTGTTCATTCCACCAGGTGCACTCTACTGCGCAAATGGAGCTTTGTACTCCACTTATCAGGGATATTCATCCACTGAAAGTTAAAATTTTACACCCCACCGATCATAGTCGTGCCGTCGGTACACGTAATAAAACCTTTTGAGTGATTGTAAGAAATGGACCGATTAAGATGGACTGGTATTAATCACATGGTATTACCCGCACATTGGCAAAGTTGGTGCATTTGCCAGAGGCTTAATAAGTGGTCTGACATATGCAATCATGGCTCAACTAAGCGACAAAATTGCTGAGATACATTGATGGCTCATTAATAAACCATTGTTGAAAAGTGGTACGATTGCTATGAGGGAAGAAAGGATAGTTTTTGGATGGGAAATGATTTAAACAGCAAAGTTCAACTCAAGATAAATGAGACATATGTTACATTGAATCCACTCCAAACACAACAATCAGAGTCAAACCTTAAATTTAGCTCATTTAACTTATATAACTTAAAAAGTAGGTCTTACTTAATACCCAACCACGCATACCCAACCCGAACCCTTGCGCGGCTTTCTTGCTTTCTTCTACCAGCACTAATGGGTCATCCAGGGTATCCATACGCACATAGTACCTCTAGAAACACCCGCAACCCTAGTCTCCCTTCAAGCCCTTTTTAGCATGCACAGGTATTGTATTAACCCCCACTTCGGCACTTCTCGCTAAGGACAAGTTGACTCCGGGTGGTGAGGCCACAGTTACCGGGGACGGGGATTCCAGCTCGCCCAAAGTCCCACTCACCACCTTCAACCCCTTCTCCAACTGGTCCAAATGCAGTTGGGCTATCATTCGCACGTCTTCCAACGATATTCCGCCCTTGTTCTGACTCTTGGTTCCCAGCAATTTCAGCTCATTTATCCTCCTAACTAAAAAGTCTATCCCTTTAGCTAGACAGTTCTGGATCGATTTGTCCATCGCTGTGCCTGCAGAGCCGCTTGTGGCAACCTGCTGAATCTCCCGTTGGATTATTCGTATGTTTTCAAAGATATCTTCGAGGTATGTTATGCTTTGATAATTGTCATCAAACTGTTGCTGTATTACTTCCTTTGCTTTTTCAAAGGAGTTCAATTGTTTTTTAAGCATGTCATGGATAATTTCTGGCGTGTATCCCTTCTGGGCATCTCTATCATTCGTCTTTGACCCTAAAATGAAGGAAAAATCCAAGCCTCCACGATTGCGGGTGTCTTGGTCCTCATTTGCTCGCAAACCGGAAACCAACCCCATTCCTATGATATTTTCCACAACTTGAGTCTGGTGATCCTCGACATTCTCCAATGATGTCATAAATTTATTCAACTTGATATCCAAAAGAGATTCCGTCTCCATTATTTGGTCGTTGACCAACTTTCGCTGACCTTTCAAGGTCTTTAACTTCAACTCCAAATCCCGAATTCCCTCATCAATCGACCTCCTTCTAGCTCGGAGATCGGTGATGGCCTTGCCCTCAACGGATTCATTATTAAGCCAATCGATTTTGTCCTGCAAGGTGGACCTTCTCGTTTGTATCCAATCCACCTTATCCAATTGATCTTTCCTCATCTTAGTCTCTAGGTCCAAGATCTCTATCAACGCTGTCAACGTCTGCTGTAATTGATTCAATGGGGACATCACTCGTTGAGGATCGTTAACAATCAGTGGATCTTTCATTACTTGTGGAACCTTCTCCATCAACTGGGTCCATTGGTGAATCAAAAGCCCGTGGGGTGCCTCATACTGAGGGGAGATAACTAATTCCTTATCCATGCAGTAGAGGGGACACTCAAAAGAGCGACTGTTACGTAATGTTGCAAATCAGAAAGTGTGTCACGTGACCCTCGCACTTCTCTCAGACTGAAAAGCCCCGTTTTCTATTAATAGCCATTACGAGGACGAGGACGATGACGAAACTCCTGATTACGTCAAATAGCCGAGATGATGGAATCCTTTCCCCTAAAACCCTGTGACCCAATGGTCATTGACGTATCATCCAAGCCTCTTCGTTCTCCGCGTCGCAGCAAGAAGGGAAAAAAGCGGACCCGTGATTTCACCCCACCTGGGGTTACAATGTAACGTACCATTTTTTGAATGTTTTTCCTGCTCCGCATGTGCGGCTGATTTGTTCTCCGTGGAATAGGGGGCGGATAATCCGTGCGGAGTCATGCCCCAAAGAGGGCCTAGATTGGCCCCAGTCACCGCTCATAGCCGAAGAAAAATTGAAGATGGGTTTCGGTGACTGGTCCCTGATGGTGTTGGGTTTTATTCGTGATATAATTTTGGAGAGTCAACACCAATCGGGGGCATTACAACCCGGTCGGTTAAAACCTTTTATTATATTATACAAAGCACAATTTTCCCTTATACATAGTAAACTTGAAACAAAACAATAGCTCATCCAAGACCCTATGATCCCTAAGCCCGATAAACCACCCTTCCATCGACCAATTTGTGGTCCACCTTGGCTCTGAGTATTCTCACCGCTCCCATTCCCTCAATGTGGACCTCATTGGGCTTGACCTTTCTGTTGCTCACTGTTGAGATTTCGTCACTATTTAGTCCCTCCAATTGGGAGCTGTCGATGTTGATGAGCCCGTTTGCTGGATATATACATTTCATGTTGATTCTTGCACATTCCATGCACACCGGTTTCACTTCGTCGCACTGTTGTTGGTGTTAGTAAACTTGCCTGCGGTGAGGTAGTTAAACCTCTCGTTTCAAAAGGGTTTAACCCACTCTAATTTAACATACCTTATGTTTTCTTGATTTGCACGTTAGACATCCCTTGTTGGATCTTGCACTAGTTCTTTTTGGGGTGTCTACGCTCTTTTCGAGCAATCTTGCATCGTTGTTCAACGTCTTGATTGATTTCTCCTCCTCTACCCGCTTCGGCTCCTCTTTCCAATATTTCCCCCCCGTTTGCCATTGGTTGGGGATCGGTAACATCCCTCTCATTGGAGGCATTTGAATTCTCAAGTTGTTTATAGGGGGTATACTGAATCGTTGGGGTTCATATCTTCCTTGCGAGCTCAAATGAGTTGGATTCGTCATTCCCATCTGCACACCCTGGACCCCAACCTCGACATTGGGTTCCTGATGTAGATGGTATGCGTTTAGAGAGGAATCGAAGATTTTCGACTGTGTGGACTGTGGTGTGGACCGTGTCAAATTTGTTGGGTCATTTCCATGTTGATTCATCTTTCAGATCAATATTTCACTCCAAATTCCGTTGAAAAGAGGCCAGTACCCAAACAAGGTTTAACTTCAAAGAAGTAAAGGTTGGGAAAAATAAAATATTACCTTCAATCGGATCCTTTACAGTCCAGGGAATGACGACATCATGCAGGTCTACTTACGTTTTTTTAAAACCTGTTAAAAATTTTAAATCGCCGCAGCGACCTCCCGCTATGAGGTAATACGATGCCCAGATATTAACTTTTGAGGCCGATACTTCTCCGCAGGAGGAGGATTTCAAATGGGGTGATTTGTTTCCCCTCATTCGCTTCTCACCACGAGCATCCAAACACCTGGTTGGCCCAGTCGGCAAAAAAAAATTTGAGCGAATTTCCCACTTACCGGCCTCTCTGTTTCAACACCGACTTGAGCTAGGCACAAAGCGATCTACATGAGGTTCGAAGAATATTCAACGTCTTAAAGGGTTCTACAAAAGGGTATGGGTGGGTAGAGTGGGGGGGAAGAAGACTTTACACGTCCAGATTCAGCTTTTGTGTGATGTCGCCACTGGTTTGGATGATCTTCTTGAACTCCTCAAATGAGAGTTTCCCATCTCCGTCCTGATCCGCTTCCACAATGGTTCGGTCAACCAACTGTTGCAATTGGACCTCAGTCAAGGAATCTGCCACCATCAACCTCAAAACCAAGTATAACTCCCCATTGGAGATAAAACCGTCGTTATCAATATCATAGATTTTGAATAAAAATTTCAGCTTGTCCTCTTCGTTGGTAGAGGAGGAAAAGATCGACAAACCCTTAACAAACTCCTTAAAGTCGATGTCGCCACCTTTATTCTCGTCGAATATATCGATCACCCGCCGTGAGAGGGGGTTCTGCGAAATCCCCGGTATTGACAAGAATTCGTTCTTGTCAATCGCCCCGTTGTTGTCCGAGTCCAACTTCATGAACCGCTTTGCCAATCGGTCGATCTCCTCCGACCCAAAGCTGGTTCCTTGCGAGAGTTCATCCACTAGGTTTGACGGTATGTTACCCATATCAGGTGGTTGAATGAGGTGAGGTGGAGGCGCGAAGTGGTTTTCACCCCCAATTGTAGCACAAGACCCAAGGGCACGTGACTCTGTGGTTGGCCTCTGGGTGGTGTTTCCCCCCTGGTGGTATGGGCCAAGGCAGTTGGTTGGCCTGGGGTGGTTCTGGAATGCAGCGCTGAGCCGTTTCCCCCTTCATCCCAAATTTCTCCCATCCACCCTAATCTGCACGTGTTGAAGCCTCTTCTTTCTCGTGAAAGACAAGTGATGAATCATCTCGGTGTGGAATTGACAAGTGTGGACAGTGGAAATCCTCCAGAAACTGTTCCAACGTCCTCTGCTTTGTCTCTGGTCTGGGCAATGGTTTGGATGTCTTATCGAACTGTGACATATCTAATCGTGAAGTTACCCTCGATATTGATCTCCACCTTGTCCCAAACGTTCCAGATAACTTTCAGCATCTATTCCCTCTTTTTTATAATAGTCTTAATCTTCACATTGGCCTACACATACATCCGGTACAAATATTTGACAATATACTCCCGTTTGCCAAAGGACTCAAAGCGACAAAACCCGGTGATAGACACCTTTCTCGACACAACTGCCAAGGACACAGATAAGGAGCCTAAAAGTTACCTCGACGAGTTCTTGTCCGCAATCAAGCTCTTCGGATACTTGGATTCCTCCGTTTTCCACGAATTAACAAAGTCTCTCCAAACTCAGAAGCTAGACTCGGGAGAAATCATCTTTCTTGAACAATTGACAGGGTTTACTATCTGTGTCGAGGGGGAGATCCAGGTCTACTCAAAAATCGCCAACGAGGAACAGGCCCGAAGATCAATCTTTTACAAAGAAGACAGCAGAAACGTTGTGATTGTGGACGGTGCACGCTATCAGCTACTCAATATCATCAAGAGTGGAAGCCCCTTGTCCTCCCTTATTAGTGTTCTTGACTTGCTAACCGATTCCGAACAAACCTTGGCCAGCGTCACTCCAACTCCCCATACTTTTGTTTCCGATAAGAACATCCCATTACCCACCGATGGTTTTGCCTTAGACCCCAACAACAAAACAATCGACAAGACCAACACCCTCTTATCCTCTATCGAGGGCCAATCCGGGATTCCAGAAATGATAGCCATTCCTAAAAGCAACTGCACAATATCCATCATTCCCAAGGAATCATTCACTAAGATCGCGTCTAAGTACCCCAAGGAGGCCTCCCACATCATACAAATGGTCATGGCCAAACTCTACAGAGTCACATTTCAAACAGCCCATAACTACTTGGATTTGACCCCAGATATCTATCAAACGGAAATCAACGTTAACGGGCTTTCAAAATCAAAATTGAACAGATTGCCATCTTATTTGACCGATCTAGCCGTCAATCTTATTAACGACCAGTCTGAAGGTCCTGATTTCAAACCAGGAAAACCAACACTGAGATCTAAGAAAACTGAGAGATCAAGACATAAGAGGAAGTTCAGACCAAGAAGCTCGAGCATAACAGACCAATCAACAGATATACCCACGAGCAGATCGTTGTCACCTTCCAATGTCACTCCCAACTCCGTTGGATCCCTATTGAACTCCTCAAAACGATCGAATCTCAACGTCACCTTGGTTTCGGATGGAGACGAAAGTTTCACCTCCGATACCAAAAGCTATCCCAAGGTTGCTTTGAGACCAAGAATTCGGAGAACAAAGTCGAGGCACATAGCCTTGGACCCTAGCTCTTCAACAAATCCGGGAGATTTGTTGTCCAATGTGCCCCTACCAAGGTTCAATGGAGACATGAACTTGAACTTGGCCACATCTAAATTGGAAAGAGACGAATTGATGGATAGAACATTTAGCACAGACGAAGGGGATGATGAAACCCAAGATTCTACGCTTAGAAAGGCCCTTGCTGAAAGGATATCTACGATGATTGGCTTGGATAAGAATAACTTCCCACTGGTCCATAATATAAAGCAGTTGACAACCAATGGACCCAGTATCAATGGGATTAAATATGTAAGGAGTGACTCCAGCAGTGATTCCAAAAACCACTTTTCCAAGCTGAGAACCTACTCCACCAACAGCTTAGAGTCCAGTAATGTGGATGATGATTTGACAAGTGGTTTTAACTCCGACTTTTACAAGACGTTGATGAACTTTGACAATGTCCAAAAGGAGATCATCAATGATCTTAAGCTGAGGAAAATACCAAAAGGCACCAAGATTGTTAAAAACAAGGAATCTACGTCCGGTCTCTTCTATATTTTAAGGGGTGGCGCAGATGTCACCTATTGGAAGCGGGAGACCAATTTCGTCGATTCTTTTTACTCCGATCTCTCTCATGGTGCCAACAGCGAGCTTCAGATGGAGGAAGTGGAAGAAGAGTTTCTCTATCATGCCGATGAGGGTGAGATAGTGGGATATTTGGGCACCCTTGTAGGATCAAGGTCGTTCGTGGATATAACAACCAGCGAAGACACCTACGTTGCATTTCTCTCGAGGGAATTTTTTGAATACCTAGGGGAGAGATACCCGGGTGTGGAGCTATCGATTGCCAGTCACTTATTGAAGGTAATGGATCGAAAAATCTATTTCACGGATTATGCCTTGGAATGGATGCATTCCAGTGCCGGCACACCTCTTTACATACAGGGTGATCCCGCTAATGGTATTTATATTGTTCTCAACGGCAGGTTCAGGGCAATTGGGAAACCTGAGGAAAAGACCGAAGAAAGGGGAGATGAAAAGGGTTACAACATCTTGGGTGAATACGGACAAGGAGATTCGATGGGTGAAATTGAAGTGTTGACCAAGAGTAAGAGGTTGACGACAGTGGTTGCGATCAGAGACGGTGAAGTGGCGCGTATTCCTCGTACCTTGTTTGAAATGATTGCATTAACCAATCCATCAATTATGGTGAATATTTCCCGTCTTGTGGCCAGTAGGGTGAAGCGAGATGGCATATCTATGGCCAATGACTACAAAGGCGCTATTTCCCCAACAACACATATCAAGGACGAACCTCTTGTTCAAAACTTTAATAACTATAGAACGTTGAGTCTGGTGCCTATCACGTATGGGTCGGTCCCAATTGAGGAATTTGCGCAGAAGTTGGCAACCGCATTGGAAAGTGTGGGCAAGAGTGTCAAGATTTTGGATCAGAGTACAACGTTGACCAGCTTGGGAAGGTATGCGTTTGATAAATTGGCCAAGTTGAAACAGAGCGGTTTCTTTTCGGAATTGGAAGAGAAGTATGATTTGGTGATTTATTTGAGTGATACCACGGTTAATTCTAATTGGACACGAACCTGCATACAACAGGGTGACTGTATTCTTTTATTGGCAAACGCTCAGCAATCTCCCGATGTGGGAGAATACGAGAGATTGTTGGTAAAGACGAAGACTACTGCCCGTACCGAGTTAATACTATTGCATCCTGAAAAGTTTGTTGAACCTGGTATGACGAACGAGTGGTTGAAGAATAGAATTTGGGTTCACTCCCATCACCATATTCAGATGCAATGCGGACAACCCCAGTTAGAGAAGGATCAAGTTCTTCATCATACCCAGTTGGATACGTTGGCCACTCTAAGTAGGAAATGGACTAATAACCTCAGGACGTTCTTGCAGGAGAATGAGATCATTCCAAGGATATACTTTCAGAATAAGAAGTATTATCAGCCGATGCAGGAGCATAAGAATGATTTCATGAGATTGGCTAGACTATTGACTGGCCAGGCAATAGGTTTGGTTTTAGGTGGGGGTGGTGCTCGTGGTATTAGCCACATTGGTCTTATTAAAGCTTTGGAGGACCAGGGAATTCCGGTGGATATCATTGGTGGAACTTCCATTGGAGCCTTCATTGGTGGCCTCTATGCCAAAAATTATGACTTTGTCCCTGTTTATGGTCGGGCCAAGATGTTTTGCTCTAGAATGGCGTCGATTTGGAGATCACTGCTGGATTTGACGATACCCTTGACTTCGTATTTGACGGGCCATGAATTCAACCGGGGGCTCTGGAAGGCGTTTGGGGATTCTCGTATTGAGGATTTCTGGATCAATTTCTACACAAACTCAACCAATTTGACCCAATCGGTGATGGAGATTCATACCAGTGGATACTCGTGGAGATACATTAGGGCCTCGATGAATTTGGCCTCCTTATTGCCCCCAATGACCGATAACGGTGATATGCTCATGGACGGTGGTTATATTGACAATTTGACGGTTAGTGAGATGCAAAGGAGAGGAGTGACTCGAATCATAGCGTGTGACGTTGGATCTGTTGACGATAAGAGTTCCATGAACTATGGTGACTCCCTCAGTGGGTTTTGGGTTTTGTGGAACCGATTCAACCCCTTCAGCAGCCATGCCAACGTTCCTACAATGGCTGATATTCAGATGAAGTTAGCGTATGTGGCCAGTGTGAGTGCTCTTGAGAAGGCCAAGAATACCAAAGGCACTGTTTACTTGAGGCCACCCATTGACGGCTTTGCCACATTGGACTTTGGCAAATTTGATGAGATTTACAAGGTGGGATTGAAGTATGTGAGTGGGATGAAAGGTGAGATCAGAAACGAATTGCACATTAAGGATGTCAAGGCCATAGGACAAACCAGCTACATTAGAACCAGCAGAAGATATAGTATGTAGAGTAAAAGTTACTGGGGAAACTTTTCCCCATGCAGGCAAGGCTCATGGGTCGCTGTGAAACGCGGTGGGCACCACTTTGGTAGTGATTTTCCCACTAACTTTCCACTGGGTCCACCAGGACCTGTCGACATTTATATACAAACTGAAAGCTTCTTTTAAGGTACATAAGTCATAAGGAGCTTCTAGCCCCTCCTTGCTATACATTGTTAATAAATGTGAGTCGTGATCAATAGTAAAACCATCACAAATTGACACCCTTTCCACTCCAAACCACCCGTACGATCAGACATTCGAAGCGTCTGTAACCAACATTACAAGGTCCCCTCTGATGAAAACCATCTCCGACTCATTCTGTGTCTTTTCCAGCACATTCGTCTCCTCATTTAACGTATACACCGTCTCAACTGCATTTCCTAGCACCATGTTACAGTGGGAGTCGTAGGCATGCAGTTTCCCGGTGAACTCCCGGTTGCCCCTGAGCTTCACGTAGATGCGCTCGTCAAGACACAGTTTGATCAGGTCGAGTGGTTCTGTTGATGAGAGCATTGATATGGATAAGACTATGTAACTTCAACAAACTGAAAATATTTCGTCACCTTCCTGAGTGATTAAAATGGACCAACTGCACTTCCATTGCCTTGGTGGTGGGAACGAGGTGGGTAGATCGTGCCACATTGTTGAGTATAAAGGTAAGGTTGTTATGTTGGACGCGGGTGTTCATCCCGCATACTCGGGGCTCGAGTCTTTACCATTTTATGATGATTTCGATCTCTCAAGGGTGGACATCCTCCTCATATCGCATTTCCATTTGGATCACGCTGCGTCATTGCCCTATGTGATGCAGCATACCAACTTCCGTGGGCGTGTGTTCATGACATACCCAACAAAGGCCATATATAAGTGGCTCTTGAATGATTTTGTGAGGGTTACAAGTATTACTGAGGACTCGGGTGAGGGCCAAGGCACCAGCAGCTCGTTCCTTTACACGGATGATGATCTTTCCAAGTCATTGGACCGCATTGAAACAATAGATTACCACTCCACAATCGAAGTGGAAGGCATCCGTTTCACGGCGTATCATGCTGGACACGTTCTTGGTGCAGCAATGTTTTTCATTGAAATGGGTGGTTTGAAGGTGATGTTCACGGGAGATTATTCCCGTGAAGAGGACAGACACTTGAGTTCGGCAGAAGTTCCCTCGAAGAGGCCGGATGTCTTGATCACTGAGTCGACGTTCGGTACCGCGACCCATATACCTAGAGTGGAGAGGGAAACAAAGTTAACAAAACTGATCCATAACACAATACAGCAGGGCGGAAGATGCTTGTTGCCGGTCTTTGCCCTAGGTAGAGCACAGGAGATTTTGCTCATTTTGGACGAATATTGGGACCAACACAGAGAATTACAGCCATTTCCAATTTATTACGCGTCGGACTTGGCAAAGAAGTGTATGGCCGTTTACCAGAGGTACATCTACATGATGAATTCAAAAATAAAAAAGAAGTTCAGCGAGACCAACGTGAATCCATTCATTTTTAAGTTTATCAAGAATATCACCCATATGGACCGAATGGACGATAGAGACCCCTGTGTGATCATTGCTTCTCCTGGTATGCTCCAGAATGGTATCTCCAGAAAGGTGCTTGAGAAGTGGTGTCCGGACCCAAGAAACTCGGTGATTTTGACGGGTTACTCGATCGAGGGGACAATGGCCAAGCAGCTGCTTACTGAGCCCTCGGAAATCCCCTCCATCACTAACCCCGACGTGATGATCCCAAGACGAATCAACGTGGAGGAGATCTCGTTTGCGGCCCATGTCGATTACGAGCAGAACTCCCAATTCATCGAGGAGGTGAACCCAAAGACGATTGTCTTGGTTCATGGTGAGTCCAACCCGATGGGAAGATTAAAGTCGGCCTTGTTGTCAAAATATAAGCATTTGAAAAACACTGAAGAGGAGGTGAAGATTTTCAACCCAAGAAACTGCACCACGGTGTCGTTAGAATTCAAGGGGGAGAAAATCGCCAAGGTCGTGGGTAGGTTAGCGATGGAGGGCACGAAGGAGGGTGACGAAATCAAGGGAGTCCTTGTCCAGAAGAACTTCGACATGAATCTCATGAAAGTCGATGATGTTAGGGAGTTCACAACTCTCACCACTACGGTGGTGAAGCAAAAGCAGATATTGAGATGTAACGCGAACAGACACCTGGTCCACTGGCAGATATCCCAGATGTTTGGTTTTCCAATCATTGACGATCAGCCGCAGGAGGGAAGTTTTGAATTCGACGTTATGGAGGTGGTTCATATCTCGTTAGATGAACAGAAGGGTGTTGCCGTTGTCCAATGGGAGAGTGGGATGATGGAGGACACAATTGCAGACTCTGTGATTGCGATTCTTCTATCGTGTGATTCAACTCCAGCCTCTGTAAAGCTCACCTCATCCCAGTGTAACCACAATCATCAAGATCCCACACACGTGAAGATGGAGCATGACGACCACACACACGTGAAGATGGAGCATGAAGACCACACACACGTGAAGATGGAGCACGAGGACACAACTGTGAAGACAGAACCACTCCAGTCTGTTCCACAGGAAAATACCAACAACCCCAACCCCGTCTCCAGATTGGACGGTATTGTAGCTATCCTCAAAACCCAATTCGGGGATTCCTTTACTCACAATCCACAGCAAAACAAGGGTGTCATCAAAATTGGGAAAAATGAGGCCAGTGTGGATTATACCGATTTCAAAGTCAATTGTACCTCCAATGTGCTCAGAGGCCGTGTGGAGGGTGTTCTCGCACTTTCCTTGGACATGGTGACACCGTTGTCCGCTTAGGAAGACCTTGATTATGTAACGTTATGTAATGTGCTCAGCGCTGCGATTATGTAAGCGCTCGCCAAATTTTCATTTTTCCCAGATCCCCCCTCGGGGTTTGAATTTTTCCTACAGTTGCTTATTCCTACGATGACGGGACTCCAGAAGGTGACTAAACACGTGTCTCGAGCCTGTTTGGAGTGTCGTTCAAGACACATGAAGTGCGGAGGGCAAGAACCTAAATGTGAGCGGTGTGTTCGAACAAATAGAGAATGTCAATATGTGAAGTCCAACAGGGGTGGATCACGTAGAAAGGGCGTTAAGGTTGTTAAAAGAGACCATGCCACCTCCAGCTTGTTACCCTGTGTGAAGAATGGTTTAGAGCATTTAGCCCACGAACCAAACTGTGATCAAAGCTGTCTTAATGTTGACAATTACAACAAGGTCCCGGAGTGTATGAAAGGTGTGAATATTGGGGATAGAGAGGATAAGATTGATTTCCATCCTACTTTCAACTCCAGTAATGACAAATCTCCATTGAATGTGATTTTTGACGAATCAAAATTGGTGGAATCCTTGAGTGATTGTTACATTTCCCCGGCACTCACTCGAAATCTCAACGTTGAAGCAATCATCGACACATTCTATACCCACTTTTACGAGACACATCCCTTCTTGCCACCTAGGAAACACATCACCCAATATCTCAGTTCAATACCGAATGCAATGGACTTGATTCTTGCGATGAAGCTGGTGGGAGATGGTCAAACAACCGGTATGTACTCGAAAGATGTGGAAACCGTGAACTTCCTCATCAACTCTATTTTGGACTACACGAAGCAAGTGGGCAAAGATTTTGTGAGTCTCCAAGTCTTGCTCGTATTATCCATGGTGGCGCATATTTCTTCTCTCCATGATTTGTCGATTTTGCTCAGAGAAGCACTTTTGATGTTGACTATTGAGTTAAAGTTGAACTATTTGGACGAGTCCATCCTTCCACCCATGTTTATGGATGTTAACGGTAATATGGCCGAAAGAAGGGATAACCGCGACCTACTGGATAGGTTGTTCAATTCCCGAAGAGTGGTGAATATACCAAGGGAGATAATGCTCGATACAATAAGGAGGACGTTCTGGGAAACCTACTTTTTTGATACAATATCCGGAACGGCCTCAGGCCAGTACAAATCGAAGATTGCGGTGATCAAGTGTTTGATCTTGTATCCAGATAGTGTCAGTATGGATCATTTTGATTTCAAATCCAGGGCCGAGGCATGTAAGGTTGTCAATGATGCCATTTCATTAAACGTTGCGATTCAAAACAAGGCCCGCTATGAGGTCTATCTAACTCACATGAAGGCTGCATTGGGAAATTGGGAGATGAAAATGGCCAATCCGAGCGCCTATTCAATGCCCTATTTAGTGGATCTAAACGGTAAGGTGAATGAGGGGTTGTTTGAGTCGATTGTCTTAATCAACTACGCGAGAATATTTACACACAGGCCCTTTTCTTTTCTTTGGAGGTCCGACGTTTCTAAACACCCACGGTGTACCGAGGACCCCGGGATTGATGACCCTTGTCCCGAGCCGCTGGTTGCAGACGAACGACGGAAGATCATAGAGACGAGGAGGACAATCGATTCGGCAAACTCCCTTATCAAGACAATCTTGGACACGGACGCTACTGACATCACCAAAAGAACCCCGTTTTTGGCGTGTGGGTTGGCATTTTCCAGTTTGGTCCATTTGAGTGCCTATTCATGGGTGGACACCAATTTAAGCAAGCATAAGACTCACTTGGGTGGCGATGATGGGGAGAATGATCTTCGAATCGGCTATGAGGAGTTGGAGATCTATTCCGAGTACATCAAGCTTGAAATCGGTTCCATCTTGCAGATCAGCAAGCATTGGTCTCTTTCCGCAAAATTGGTCCAGCACATCTCCGAGACATTGGACAAAGTGTCGAACGATTTGTGGCAGACCATCCAGCGGGGCGTTCCCGAGCTCAAGGACTTCACAATAAAGAATTCAAAGCGGTCCAATGTCGAAGTGACGCCTACAAGCGAGGTCAAGTTAGAGGAGGAGAAATTGCTCAAGAGTGCGAGCGAGTTGAATGCCACTAGTAACAGTGAATTTTCTAACCCACCTTCGGTCGAAGATCCCCCAACTGATCCTCCAACTGGTCCATCAGGCCCTCCATCCAATGCCTTCATGGCTGACTTTCAGGATTTAGAACTCAACTTGATCAACAACTCCGGTGGAGATTATGGCTTTCCGTACACTTTGAATCCCATGTCACCTGCAGGAGACACCGGTTGTGACTGGGTTGACAAGAACGTCTTTGAATTCGATCCTCTAGGGCTGAATATGAATTTGTAAAGTACTGAGCCATTTGTAAATTTTATCACCACTAATTCATCTGAGGATGTCCAATATAATCATCGATAATGGGACATATACGATCAAATACGGAGTTGCTGAGAGTGGCACTGTGAAGAGCGTCCCCAACTGTGTTGTTCGTACGCCGGATAAGAGATACCACAATGGTACAGACCTCATGGACAACAAAACAATGTCAAACTTGTCTACTTTATCGGGAATAACATTCCACAGGCCACACAGTCATGGCCAGTGTTACCAATGGAACCTAGAACATCAGATCTTTGACGAGGCGTTTCTTCTTAATGGGGATGACTCTGGAAACGGGGACTTTTTGAAGGACTCGAATTTGCTTTACTTAGGATGTGTTATTACGTTGCCCAAGTTTCAGAACATGGTGGATCAGATTATGTTTGAGGAGTACGGGGTAGGTAATTATGTGCGATCGTCGGCGGCGGCGATGGCCCCTTGGATGGACGAATTGAACCGGGAGGGAAGCCAGTCGTACAAGCCGTTCCAGCTGGTGGTTGATGTGGGATTCGACTCGACGTGGGTTGTGCCGATGATCCACGGGTTGCCCTACTACAAGGCGGTGAAGAAGATGCCGATTGGGGGCCGACTGTTGAGCGGGTATCTTCGTGAGGTGATTTCGTTCAGACATTACAATGTGGTGGATGAGCCGATCTTGGTGGATGCAATCAAGCGTCAGACGTGTTTTGTGGCGCATGATTACGACTCCACGATCAACAGGTTGACCAAGCTGCGAAAGTCCCCCAGGGCCTTGCTCGCTAGTGACATGTCAGTCAAGTATCTATTGCCCGACCACAAGACCGACTTCCAAGGCGAGCCTATTGACAAGGATCTCAATGTGGGCGAGGGTCAGAGCATCCTTCTCACAGACGAGCGGTTTCTCATTCCGGAGCTCCTTTTCCACCCCCAGCTCTCGGGTATTCACAAAAGCGGGCTGATTTCCACAATTAAGCAGTCGCTCCTGGATGTGCCCCAACTGCTGCGACCCCTCTTGGCCAACAACTTGGTGTGTATCGGTGGGACTGCAAATCTGCCCGGATTGAAGGAGAGAATTTTGAAGGACTTGGATCAGGAGGTTCCTGAGGAAGCCCAGGTGCGGTTGTGCCACTATGGCCACCAGGACATGGCCACCTATGGATTCTATTGTGGAGAGAACTTTTTTTCAAAGGGTGGCTTCAGTGACGTCCAGGTGACCCGAGAAGAGTACTACGAGTTGGGGTGTGAGTACGTCCAGGAAAAGTTCGGATATAAGCGGTAGGCGGTCAATTTTTCCATAATATTACATTGTTGGCTGCATGATTGATCTCTCGCCTTGTCTTGAAATTGCACGGCGTTTGACTAATTGTTAACTTTGCACGTGAAATAATACTGCGGATAGGTGCTCATGAAGACTTCTCTCTCCACTCGCAGCTCTACGTCTTCCACGGCCAATCTTCTCGCAGTTGCACCCACAACATGCCACCTAAGGGCTTCTTTCATGCATTGTTTTATAGATTGTTAATACTTGATCAACTTTCATTGCCTCATCCTTTCGATTCCAAAACCGTATAGAAATAATTATTAGGTCGTGTGAGGGTACGGCATTGGCAGTCAATGTGTTCCCGCAATCCCATTAATATTTCAACACGCCAATTATACCATTCGATAAAGCTTAATTCGGGTGCCACGATGGTGAAATCACCTTTCTTCTTCTGTCATTATTGATGATCTAATTGGTGGTTTGGTAACCAATGCTCAGCATTAAAACACCCACGTGGCCCATGACAGGACCGAATTGAAATATCTCCTCCGAAGGGGGTTAAATAGTTATCCCTTCCCACCCTGTTTGTTCACGCTACACCTGACAGGGTTGCACATCGTTCACCGTTCACAGCTAAGCAGGTTGCTGATCAAGCATCAAATTCTTGCGCTGCTGACACTTCTTTATCATGAAATTCGGATTGCAGCTTTACGATAGAGCCACAGCCAAGTGGAGGAATTACAATATCGACTACAATGAGTTGAAGATGTCAATAAAGTTGGCCACAACGGATTTCCAGCCGTCACCACCGTTAACATCATCGTCGTCAGACTCTGAAAGAGGACAAGAAGGCTTGGATAAGGAAATGAGTAAGTCCCAGAGGGATTCCTTGCGTGCAATGTACAGAGCCTTCCAGGAGCAAATAGACCTTGTGTCCTTGTTTGTGGATTCAAAGATCGGAGAGATTCAAAGACGGCTTATCTCATTAAAGAAACAATGTAATCTTCTAATCAGACAATCCCAATCCAACACTCCCAACTCTCTCATTCTTCAGCGTGTCACCAATAGAAAGTTGGACGCCTATAGGAAGGAGTTGGACACAATCTCAAGGGAATTACAGGATTTGGCAAGGTATATTCTTCTACAGAAGATCGGTATCAGAAAGTTGTTCAAGAAGTTCCTCAAACACTCCCAGTATTCTCGAAAGAAGGAATTGGTGGATAAAATGACAAAGAAGTTTCTTATCGACAACCCAAAGTCGTTCACAAACGCAAACTTAAAGGATTTATCAAGGGAGATGTCCCTCATGTTTGACTTCCTACACTCATTCAATGAACAATCGTTTCAGTCCCACGTCCCAATCAGAGATAGGCAGACTTCCATTCACACATTGGACTCCTTAAAACTTCCTGAACGAGATCTCACGGTGCCTTTGCCTCCATCAAACCCATTGGCTTCAAGAATCGCCACTTTTGACATCATTTCCAAGAAAAAGGGTCCCAGGGTGCTAACATTCTGGGTCCACAATGATAACTTGGACGAAATCAAATTCTTTCTTTCCAGTCAGTTTAAGTTAATTACCGACGAATCCTTTCTTATGGAGGAAAGAGCTCAATCCAATCAGACAAAAACTAGAAGGGGTTCAAACATCAAATTGAGAGAGACTAAATCAACGCTCAGTTTGCATGCCGATCCCAATAACGCCAACTCCGTTGTCGAGGTCTCGGATTCGGATTTTACACCCGAGACCTCCACAACATTTCTTTGGTTGAACAGTGTTGAGAATCCGACAATGATAAGAACCACCAACACTGCAGATGATCCTACAACCCGGGTTTTTCAAACCGCCCCATTCCCTCAAATGTGCTTATCTAAGCCAACGTTGGATACAGCCGTCTTGTTCACTCCTGTGGGTGGACTCAGGCAGTTTACCGTTGCCACCATCAATCAGCCAATGATAAATGATTTGTTTCCGGACCGCCCCGTTGACAAAGTCCAATTCAAGAAAGATATCAAGGAGGAATACTTCAAAGGGAATTATATTGGTAATCCCCACATGGCTGAGATCTCCCTAGATTGGGTTATAGACCAGGAATTGAAGCCATTGGCCAGAGTCAATTCTCACCGTTTAAGATACATTACCGCCGATAAAACTGGTGATAAAGTTAACAGCTTCATTTCTTTAGACTGGGACATCTACTTGACGAAGGAAAATCCGAAAGATCTCAATGCCCCAGTAGGGTCCGATTTCCGATTTAAACATGCCATTCTGGAAATTAACTTTGATTGCAGCATCACCGATTTGCCCCTGTCAGTTCAAAATCTAATCAATTCCCATTTGGTTTATCAAGTAGACCACTTGAATTTCTCATTGAACAACTATCTTGTTTGGATATACGCCAGCAAAAACATCAGTGACTACAATATGCTCCATTACGTGGCTCCATGGTTCCAAGTGTACGACTCCCAGGATATCCGGAAGATCCCATTCATCCAGGAGCCTGCACCAGAGGGTGGTATTCTTTTGAACAAGGATGAAGTTCAAAAACCAAAAGCAGGTTATTGGAACGAATTCGATAACGGATCTGATTTTGGTGGGGACGATAACAATGGCTTTTACATCGATGATGGGGATATTGACGAGGTCTCAGAGTCTAACAATGGACCGGGGTTGACTTGGATGTCGGAATCAACTGCGGAGAGGTTGTTGAGTTACGCAAACACGATCACAGCATGGGCAGAAGTCATTAGAAATGGTGGGGGTCAATATCGGGAGCAGGAATCCTTAGTTCAAAGACACTACTCCGTTTATAATGACGATTCTGACGATGAGTCCCAACATCAGCCCAAGAACTATGGTGGCATCAACTCGATCGAGACAATCAAATACGCCAACCATGACCAAGTTATTGAATTCATCTACATGTCCTCCCTTGTTCTAGCCTATCTTTTGACTGGTATTGGTGTGGGAATTGTTCTTGGATTGTACCAATATGTTCAGAACATTGGCATTGGCTTGGTGAGCGGATCGGTTATTGGTGTTTCCATGTTGGCTTTATTAATCAGCGTCTTGTTGAGTGTGGCGGGTGTTTGTCTCTCAATGTGCAGATACCAACATGCGCCGCTTTGGCATTATATCTTCATCTGGTTGGGTGTGATTGTAACAAGTGTGGCACTTATTTACGGGTTTACCTTATTTACTTAAAGCTTCATACTGTGTATTAGAAAATTTGCTTTTGTTGTTGCTGAGCCATCGCCGTGCTTTCTATATAATTGAACCCATTACTCAATATGGTTGTTATTTTTAGTCCAAAGCAGAGTCTCTGGTGGATGAAGTTGGCAGAGCGACTTTGCAGAAGGTAGACAACGGGTAAATATGTTCTTGTGTGTGTGTGCTTACGTAATGCGTCACAATTGCCGAATGAATTTCATCGTTAATCTGATACCGCGCTGGAAGTGTACATAGCAATCATTATATACTGGAAAAGACACGTTGCAAATAATACCCCAAATTGGCAATTTTCTTGCTATCAAATTGCAATATTTGCCATGAATCTGATCCTCGCATATATCACTTTCCTTACTGACAATCAGAGTGCTTTATTCTTCCCTTTGTCTCTTCTTTCTATTATAAGGGTGTCACCTTTGGTTGGATATTCGCCTAACAAAATTATCAGTTGAGATTTATTATATAATTTGTTTCTTTCTGAAATTATTGTATCCAAACAAATTGCTAAAAAAAGTATTCAAAGCGTTTAATACCACTGTTATAGAACCATTAAAATAAGAGAACAAATTCAATTACATCCATCTAGATTTTATTACTATAAATACATTAGCTATTGAGTTATTTAAAAATACATTAATGCAACAACGTTTTTGTCATAATATATTCCTATCTGCTTTTTGCATTGGCATTATGGGACAGATATGTCGAATGTCGAAAGGTGAATTTTAGTATTACTAAAAATAAATCACAATTAAACCAGAAAGGGTGACTTCTGTTATTACTAAAAATACACCAACTAGTAATCAATATTTTACTATAAAAGGAGGTAAATCCCTCTTATAGGTTACTTAACTTTAT